>JAMZAV010004360.1:0-52445 GCA_024449915.1 Sweltsa coloradensis
GCCTCTTGCCAATTGAGCTTGATCCCCAATCCCCGGGCTACAAGGAAAACCGTTACTAATTCGCAACGTGGCCTAGCCACCTTGTTATTACATAAATTAATACCTATTTTCAAAAAGCACATACCTACACTGTTCCAATCCCTACTCTTACAATCACAATTTTTTGCAGACTAATGAGCAGAACTAGTTCCATGAATTTTGTGCAAATCTCTAGGCCTACTAAGGATGACATCCAAAAACCAAAGCCGGTTTAAAACCGATTTTCTAAAAAAAAAAAAAAAGCGGGGGGGGGGGTTAGGAGTGGCGAGGATGTTTGTTGCCTCTACTTAATCGGCATATTTACGATCGGGAAAGTGGGTGACCTTGGTTGGTTGGGATGGGTGAGAGGTAAAAGCCAATTTAGTTGAGCTCTTCCCATGTTTGAGTGAAGCCGTGATCTCGATTATGAAAATATTAGCCCTGCAGCCAAGAAATGGCGCTCACTTGCGTACAGATAACCTAGGGAGTTCCCTTGCATGTCTCGCCTCGCCACCATTTAAGGGGACAAAAAAAAGTTGAAACCAAATTTAAAATTCGAAACCGGTTTCCGGTTAACCGAAGTTATACCTAAGGCCTACTTCATTGATCATATTAGTAACAAAGGAAAAATTAAGGCTCTTAGTATTAGTAGTTAGTGAAACAAAGAGTTCCTTTGTGAACTAATGCAAAGTGCACTGGTCTGTGAAGAGCACGAGTGTACCCTCCCAGCGTACGTACCTGGCACCCCCAGGTCCGAGGCCAGCCTGTTCAGGTGACGGTTCCTGGACTCTATCCTCGCTCTGTGCTGTTCGTCTTCATTCTGCAGCTGACCCAGCTTCACTTGTTCCGTGTTCATCGACTTCAACGCTCGATTCTCGTCGCGGATCAAACTCTGAAGCTCGTCTTCCAACTGAAATCACGTCGTCACATTCGCTGATGATAACCTCGCTTTCCACAAGTCTACGTCATTATCATTTGTATATACCCACCAGGGCATCTGGTTACTTATCGAACTTTTCAATATGCCCCCGTTATCTGTCGTTACTTGTTCCATACCCAAGATGAAATAATCTCATAGGTATTTCAATACAAGAGTGAACATTTAGCCACTTTTCAGCCCCAGTTAGTGGCCTTTGTACAACGACAATTGAGCATTGCTCTGCTATTTTCTCTTTCAAATGTAATTTGTGTCTGGTAATAAACACCTCAATAAGTTGTAAAGCCGAGTCTGTTAGGATGTCCCGTTAAAAGAACAAGCACATATTGCCCGGGTGGGCCCTATACCGTCCAGTACAAAAAATACTGGAATTGACATTTCACTTTTCTTGAGTTTAGTCACTGGCCTTGGAGTATGGAAACATAATATATCCTCATGTGTCACCTGTCTCTCATCATCTCAACAGCAATTAATCAATCAATCAACCAATATCTAACCCTATTTCCAACTTTGAAGTTGGGTAGGGGGTGCGAGGAGATGTAGGAATTGTTAACTTTACAAGAAACATCCACACAGAGTTCTACTTTCTTGTAGATCGCGCAAGTGACTCACCTTGTTCAACGACCCCTGTTTCTGCCGCAGTTGTGCCTCGAATGAACGGATTTCTTCATTCAGATCAGAGGTTGACCCCTTGAACTCGACCCCTATTGCCTCTCGAAGGTCGCGCTGTTCCTGCCGAATGCCTAGAAGGCGAGTCTTCTTTGTCACTGTAAGAAAGTAAGTAACGCAATCATCAGTGGGAGGTTGGCAGGAAACCATGTTTATAGAGGTCAAGTAAATGGCATTATTTTGGGGACTAATTCGTTTTTTTGGTGTGTCAATACATTGACCGAGGAGTCTCTCGCAAACGATACATTTTCAATAAATCGATAATTTCCAGTAGCACTCGCAAAATATTTAAATGGATTTACCTCAATATGCGTACTTTCTGCGCACTTGAGACCGCAAGAATTAGTTATTTATTGTTGATGCTGGTGGATTGTCTTCAGGTGAAAATTGTTTGAGTATGACATTGACGTTTGAGTTTATTGATCTACTGATAAGTGATAAGTATCCATCGGAAAGTGGTTGTGATATTGGCGGTCCGAATGTATCCCGTAAGCCTAGGCAATCTTTTAGGGACAATCTAGATCATACGAAACCGATATTAATGATGATTTTGTTGTATATTGTGGATATTATCTTTAGGTTTTGCTATGAAAGTGGGAAGATCTTGGAATGATTTTTCATCAGAAAGCATGGTTGGTTGGTTGGCTAGGTGTAGGCCTAGCCTCTTTGCATAGCAATTCTTTTGGGATAGGCTTATTACCTAAAAACCGTGATTAGAAAAATATATTTGGATGAGCAAACAAAGACTTCAATTTGACTTTGTGTTTTTTTGTTTGTTTTTTACTTACGTTACCCCAAGAAAAATAGCTCGGGTGTTTTGTTTTTGTTAGTTTTTTTGTCTGTTTGTTCGCTCTCTACCGGGCAAACAGCATAATGCGATCTTGATGAAAATTAGAGGGGACCTTCGAAATCTCTAAACTTAGAGCTGTATTGTTTTTGGGTACAATCGAAGAAATATTTCTCATAAATATCGTACTTTTACGATTTTTAGTGCAATATTTTCGTGTTATTTGGCAAACGGCTACTCCGATATTGATGAAACTTTATAGGAACGTTTAAAATCACCGAAATCATGTATGTTATGATTTTAGAGACATTTGAAAAAATATTTCTTATAGAAATCGTACTTTTACGATTTTTTCTCCGGTTTTTAATACAATATTTTCGTGATATTTGTGCAGATTTTGACCAAACGGGTGGGGCTACAACGTTCATATTTTACATTGACATAAAGATTATGGTGATGTAGCGCCTCTTGAAAGAAAAAGTTGAAAAAGTTGGTCAAAATTCATAGAAATAAAGGTTTTAATATAAGCCTTTTACAGGTGTATAATGAACAAGAAATATCAAGTAACTATAGAAAAACTGGAGGGATGTGCGGGTAGTGGTTTTTGAACTCGGGTCGGGCTCGGGTCGGGTAATTGAAAGTACCCTCGGGCTCGGGTAATTGAAGTACCCTCGGGTCGGGCTCGGGTAGTGAATTTTTTTTTATTTGTGAATTCATTTTTTAAAAAAAAATCCTACAAAACAGTTTTGCATTGGTTGCAGGTAGCCACTCTGGGCTGTGTTGACACAAAGTACTTCCAAATCGGCGTCTTATGAACTTTTGCTTGAGTAGGCCTAGGCCTAGTACAGTGAAACCCTGCTATTATCGTTTTCCTGCATCAATCGTTCGTTATTCTCGGAAATAATATCGTAACAATCGTTTTCTAATATTTCCGATACGAAAACCCCAAGAAAAACCGATGCGATCGCGTATTTTTCTCTTCCGGCCGACGAAATCATGCGTTTGTACCAGCCATGCATCTGACGAAATCATGCGTTTGTACCAGCCTTTCGGTCTGACTCCGCCCAACGCTCTGCTGCGCGCAACGATGCGCACTAGATCGGACTTCTAGATGAATTGCAACTTTGTTCTAGGCCTGCCGCCTCGCCTCCTAGGCATTAGACGATGTTTATTAGCGTTGTTTCTTTTTCACCATTCGCCCACGTACGTAATATTCAACTTGCTTTATGCCGTTATTAGCGTTGAATAACCAGAACACGAGTAATGACGGTCAGTAGGGCCTATTACTCCAGCGGGAACAGCGCCGGAAGAGCCAAGGACACAGCATCATAGCATAGCCGCGCCCACGTCGTAGCGATTGGTCCGCTCCGACGTCAGCTGTTCGTTTGGCGTGTGAGCGGGAGGTTTAAAAGGAGCAGATTGGCGTGTTTCTTTATTACTTCTACCGGACCCGACTTTTTCGGGTAGGAATTGACGGCCCGACCCGAGGTCGGGTAATTTTACCTACCCGAAAATTACCCGTTTTTCGGGTACTCGCACATCCCTAAGAAAAAGTAAAGAGATTCCACATAAAAACGTATTGGACAGAAATATTCAAAAAAAGCTCATCCATCAACGCGACTGGAAAAAGCGTTCGCGAAGCGGCCTAGTAATAATAATGATAATAATAATAATAAAATAATAATAATAATAATAATAATAAAAATAATAATAATAATAAATAGTTTATTGTCATAGCGTGGATCCAGTTACTATTTTAAGTCCACGGTCATAGTATCTACATTTTGTAGATAAATAAATATAAATTAATTGGTACTTAACTGATTGCAGTAAAGAGGACATGAAATTTAAAGCAGACCAAGCCAACCCCATACGCGCCGACACCATCAACGAGCAAACAACTAGAGACCGGCATATTATTTAAGCAGGAAACACCGATCAAGCAGGCTGGATATTGATCAGTTAGATTCCCTGGATAATTTAATATGTAGTATAAAAATTCAGTGTATTTGATAACAGTATAATTGGGCAAGATATAAGCCTGGGACCTAGCACTAATTTTGGAGGTAAGTTTTCCAAAATACATCGTTTTCAGCTAAGATTTCCATCTTTGCTCGAATCTCGTTTGAAAGATTTACATTTCTGCTCGACCTCACTCGACTTGAAAAATCCTTTCTCGCACGGCGCTACTAGCTCGGCCTACCTTTCTCCGTACTGATCTTCATCAGGTTTCTCTCCTTCCCCGCTATCTCGTTGAGCTTGGCGTTGATTGGCTCCAGCTTACTCTGGAACGACTCGACCTGGTCCTTGCTCACTGCCAGCTGGCGCTCGTAGTTGCCCAAGGTCGTGCGCTTCTCCATCAGTTCGTCCTTGCGCTCCTTGAACATCTCGAGATCCTTCTCCATCAGCTTCTGTTTGGCCACCATCTTCTTGCGCACCTCGCGGATAGAGTCCATGCACTTGTTGTATTTAGTCGCATCGAAGATAGAGTCGAACTTTTCTTTCAGTTTCTTCCCTTCGTCCAGTGGCCTATAGAACAAAGCAAAGATATATTTATTTACCTATAATATTATACAATATTTGGGAATATAACTGGGCCCAGTGCAAAAGAGGTAGGCCTACATTTATCTCATAGAGATACTGGTAGGTGTTGTTATTTCCCCATGCTTCAAATTTAAGGAATAGAAATGTCAAGAAGTAGACAACTTTTTTGGCTCATGTGGAGTATCGAGTCGAATAGCTTGTTATAGAACATTAATTTCTAGGGGTGTGCAAACCTTGAATTTTTTTTCGAACCGAACCTCGAACCGAATCTTGAGAAAAATTTCGAACCTCGAACCGAACCGAACCTCAAGGAATATTTTTTAATTAAAACTAAATAAAAATAAGGTAAAAACTTTAAATTAGCTGCAGTTGTCATCAGCAGGAAAAAATGTTTTGTCGCCCCCAGCCCTTCAGGCTGGGATTTATGTTCTCTTTGCTTTCCCAACCTGTCAACCCTTCTCCAAACAAACCTAATCAACAATTAGTAAATTACTAGGCTTGGCCTAGGGGCCCAGCCTAGCGTACTCTTAATTTTTACACAAGCCCTAGGCCTAGGCCCTTCAAGTCTACAATCTAGGCCTAGCTAAGCCTGGGCCTTTGTGTAGGTCTAGGGCCTATTCATGCCTGGGCCTAGGCCCGGTACGCGTGTAAAATTAGGTCTAGGTCTAGGCTGCGTGCTAACGGCAAATTTTATTATCCAATTGACCAAAACTTCATAGCTTTTTAACTGATTCTTCTTTTGTGTTGATAGCTTTCTACATCATTTTGGATGCGAGGACCGGGAGATGTGAATAGGCCTAGGCTAGCTTAGGAAGCCTAGGCCTGGACACGGCGTCGAAAATAAACATCCTTTATTGGTTTGCTAGCGTCTATATCACTAATATTTCCGATCAACTATCCTGAAAAAAGAATGTGGAGAATATTCGATTTGATCACTTTTTTACGTCTTTTAAACTCGTAGTTTGCGTGGTTTGACATTTTTATGTTCCTTCCATCTTTACTTGCATTTCACTGACTTTGAAGGTCAAATTCACCATCGCCGAGCGTCGCGATTGGAGGAAACTAGTTTGCCATAGAGAGCGCTGGAGAGCATACGCGTTGTGCGCTCTATCGGCCATCGCTTGAACTTTGTACTATAGGGCGCGGGATATTCAATTATGCTGAAATAGCATTTTCACTACTTTCACGGAGAGGTTCGAGTTCGGTTCGAAATTCGAACCGAATTTTGTCGAACTCGAACCTTCACTAAAGTTCGAGTTCGGTTCGAAATTCGAACCGGTTTGCACACCCCTATTAATTTCACATTATCACATTATATGTACATACCACCTATGCGGGTTGCTGTATAGTTTTTGAACAAAATCAGATCGTTGGTTACAAAAAATTAAAAATTAATTAAAGAATAAAAAAATAAAAATGTTCCGATCGTTATGAAATTTTGCAGGGACAATAAGTACAACATTCTCTCCTATTTACAAATTTTCAGCTAAATCGGTCAAGACCTTGAAGACTTATTGGTATGTAACATTATGGGAATGTCGTACTCGGGTCGTGTTGCACGTACCGGTGCTCGCTCAACAACGCGACGGGACTTTAGCGTTTTCCTAGTGCAAATATAGGCCTTGGGTAGGTCTATATTTTAAAATATCAAGTTCAAAAAGAGGGGTGCGGCCATTAAACAAAGCCTTTTTGTCAGAGTTAATAACTTACTGAACTCAAAGTTTAGTGGTCAACATTGGGGTGTGGCCATTACTTGAAGGCGGTCTATAATCGAGTACATGCGGTAGGCCTAACATAGTTACACACAAACTTCATACGCCCAATTTATTTGCCAAACTGTGGTCCACTGCATTATCTAATGTCATAATTAAAAATTAGCTTACTTTTGTTTACATTTGACAAGTTGATCAAAATAAAATAAAAATGAATTTGAGTAGTCAAATCCCACCCATTTTGTGACCTCCGATTTAATTAGGCTAGGCCTATAATAAGTTTCCGGTATACATACAAATGACACCCATAAAAATTAAAAATGAATGAATACCTATACAAGAAAACCAGCCTCACCATGCGGAGTCTTCTTGGTGACAGAATACGACGTTGTTGAGAATGGGTTTGGACACCCCTAGTGCGTGGCACATCTCAAGGTCAACGTCGGCGCACCGCATGCTGATTGTCTCCGGCTGTAAGCACACAAGTGAGGAGTGAGGTGGAGGTCCAAGCTAGATGAGATAATAACCCCACCATGTTGAACAAGGCACTATGCTAAAACCACGAGATACTTCACGCAGCAATCTATGTAAGAATGTGTGTAAGCAAGCTTGCTAGATTGTCGAGGGGGATGCTGGCTTGCCAGGTGAATGTAGATCCGTTATCAGAATATTAATTAGCGAAAGGCAGCTACCTCAAAATGATAATGGCATTCCCTTGATACTTTAGCCTAGACCCTAGAACATAAGCATATCAACTGGATTTAACAATTTAGAGCCATCTCCTCATGGAATGGTATTCCAAATCAAAGATTGATTTATTTTAAGTAGGTTGTAGTAGGCCTAGTAGTGTAGGCCTACCCTACAGTTTGGATAAGATTTTGTGGTAGGCCTATTGTTTAGTTTACCCATTTTTTGTAGTGATTTTATATTTTATTTATTTATTTAACGTCTATCCTATTAAAAAAACTGAAACTGAAGAACTAAATAAATCTTATTACAATATGCAGACACAACAACTAACTACAGTTAAGTAAATATTTGAAATCTAGGTGCCCGTTAGGACGCCGCAGCCAAGCCGTGGCACGCTACACACTCAGGCACTTTATACAGCAAGCAATGTTGGGGTGATCTGATTTCAAGATGTTATCCAGCCGACATGAAACGAAATGTGAATTTGAAAACTATCAAAATCGAGGGGATTTAGGTACCTGATAACAAACGTCAAATTTGGTTGGGGTACGAGCATTCCTTCTTGGTGAAACAATGTCTTGAAACATGCTCAAAATCACTTTAAGGATATTAGTTAGGTACTACTGTCTAATTTGTCAGTTTCAATTGCCCAGCCATTCTGACCAAATGGGTTGGGCTACAACGTTCATATTTTACATGGGCATTAAGGTAATAGTGATGTAGTGCCTTTTGAAAGGAAAAGTTGTGAAAGTTTGCTGGAAGGCTTCCAAATAAAGGTTTTATAAATTTAATATAAGCCTTTTAATTACAGGCATATAAATATAATCAACAAGTAACTATAGTTACTTGACAATGATCACCTACATTGTGTAATAAAAGTAACTCTTTGGACCATTAGATATTTTACATTCAATTGTTAAGACTCTGATAAAATTATTAGGCCTATATTTTAACAAATAATTTTGCAATGGAACTTGAAAAAGTAATGAGATCCCACACATAACAAAAAACTTGTAAAAATACAGCCAAGAGAGAGAGAGAGAGAGAGAGAGAGAGAGAGAGAGAGAGAGAGGAAATCACCGGTGCATTTTTCTGGTATCTCGTGATGGTTTGGTCCACAGTCTTGAACGTGAGGGTTTTAGCTCTCTGCGTGGTCGACATGGAACGCACACATTGGATCTTCTCACCGCGGGCGTTCCACAACTGCAGCCTCAGCTGGCCTTGAGTCTGTAACACAAGAGCAGTGTAGCAACAAGTGAACAAGTTCAAATCCAAGTTTGGTTGGTTTTTTATTTATTATTTTTGTATCGTCTATCCTACTTAGTTAAAAAACTGATTTACAAAGGACAACTAAATAAATTACATAAATCCAGACAAAATAATGAATTAAGGCTTTCTATAGGTAGTTAGGCTAAATAAAGTTTGAAATAGTAGGGACCTAATATTACAACAACAATGTAAAATTAATTTAATTCTGGATTGTAGGAGTGTGTGAATCTAATTTTTGCTTACAAAGCTGAATCTTGAATCCTAATCAAAAAATTCTCGAATCCAAAATTGTCTTACCTACCGGAACAAGATTAGGTTAGGTTATTAATATATATTATATAATATATATAATATATAATATATATAATAGGTTATAATTGGATGAGCAAAGCAAAGACTTCAATTTCACTGACCCCCAAAAAATTAGCTCGTTTTTTTTGTTTTTTTTGTCTGTTTGTTCGCTCTCTACCGGGCAAACGGCATATGCGATCTTATTTTATGTTATTTTATTTATTGCCACCAACAACAGAGTGACCTCCACAAGGGCGATAGAGGCATTTCATAAAATTAGCTAATACTAAAGCACAAAAAATAAAAATGATATCAAAAATCAAACAACATCTAAATATGTCTCAGGTGCACAAAAGAACATTATACTAAACGAAATGCAAAAAAATAAAATAAACTATGATGATTACAAAAGTTATAAACTTTAAGAACATATTTTGAAGAAATAGTTTTTAAAACATTGAAAGTTTAGGTGATTAATGTCAAGATCAGGATGGATGACAACTAATTGGTTATACGTATGTTGGATCCGGTTTATTGGTGAATTACTAAAAATGTCTAGTCTGCTTCTGGGAAGATGGAAAGTCTGAAGGTTTCGTGTTAGTCTTGCAGGAACGTGAAAATGTACTGCATGAAGAAGCTGAGAGTCAAAATAATTGTGCAGAAGCTTATATAGAAATATTAAATCTGTATGCTGGCGACGATTTTCGAGTGATGCAAGATTTAAATTCTTGCATAAAGTTGAATAGTTGCATTGATAAGTAACATTGGTCTTGTAGCAGACATGCTTAACGAACTTCTGCTGGATACGTTCAATGCTACGAATTTTGGTAATGTGATGAGGGTTCCATATGACACTTGCATAGTCAATTTGAGGTCTTATTAAAGCCACAAAAAGCTTCCTGAAAGTGCTAATGGAAAAGTCTTTTGTGCAATTCCTTTTCACAAAGCCGAGCATTTTAAGGGCCTTCGGGATGATAAGCTGTAGGTGATTATTGTATGATGAAAATTGGAGAGTACCATCGAAATTTCTGAACTTAGACCTGCCACGTTTTTGGGTACAACCGAAGAAATATTTCTCATGAATATCGTATTTTTCCTTTTTTTAAAAAAATTTTAGTGCGATAGGCCTATATTCGTAACATTTGGGCCGATTCTGACCAAACGGGTGGGGCTACAACGTTCATATTTTACATGGACATTAAGGTTATATGGTGAAGTAGTACCTTATGAAAGAAAATGTTGGAAAAGTTAGCCAGAATCCATAGAAATAAAGGTTTTAATATACATAAGTTTTTGAGATAATAATTAATAACAATTAAATTAACAATAGAAACTTGACAACAATCACCTACAATACGTTCAAGCAAAATGAACTTGCGAAAGTAAAGAGATCCCACGCAAACTAAAAACTTATTAAAAAAGCTCATCCATCAACGCGACTAAAAAAAGCGTTCGGGAAGCGCCCTAGTCTACACTACCCGTACAGTGTTGATGACGTCATTGCGATCTACACTCGACCTGAAATGTCTAGTCAATATGGAAGCAAATCGATTTGTTAAAAATAGATAGGACTGCCTGTTGACTAAAGCAGGCTGTGTCCTGTGGAAGAACAAGCGCATGGATCTGGTGACCTTACTCTTCAGTTTAGAGGTTGTTCACGTCAGTTGAACGTAGACGTTTTTCGGTGTTTTAGTGGTGATTTCGTTGCTGCCACGAGATGGATTACTATGAGCAAAAATAGTTACCTCATATCGTAACAGAGCTCGTTCCCAGCCATTCTAATGACACATCTTTAGCTGACACCCTATGTTGTATGTGGTTGAAGAGATATAAAATATATTTCTTTGAAAAGTTATTAAATATATGATATTGGGGCGTCTAGTGATAAAAGTTGGTAACCGCTGTCGTAGGGGAAGGGCCTAATAAAAAGGCAGCAGTCCACTCACCTCAGTCTGGCCGGATATCTTGGGGTCGTGGACGTAGAGTTGACCTTTATTTGACCCCGAGGGATACTCACCGCAACATGCCACTTTCAGAGACTCTATGATCGTGGTCTTGCCTGGAGAAATAGGAAGACGTTGGGAAAATCTTTGCAGAACTAGCCTAGGCCCTACAGGAACTAAAAAAGATAAATAAATTCAAGATAACTTTTTAAAGCGGTAGGCTTAGCCTACATGCACACTTCCGGCTCTTTACGAAACGGGTCATTGGTACAGGTTTTCTTTGTTTGCTTCCAAAGGATAGAAATACAAACCGGCCATATTGGCAGAAGCTCCATTCACTAGTGAATCATGGTCCTGATATTATTGTATTTACATTGAAACTATTTTAATTGACCAATTGCACTCTTTTATCGAATGAAACTTTTGTAAATTTACATCTGCATTGTACATACATAGTACATACATACATTGTGAACTGTTTTAATTGTACCAATTGTAGGTACAATTTTATCGAATGAAATTTTTGCAAATATTGTAGGCCCCTAAATACTACAGTATGTAGGGCCTACTTAACAATTGTACAGATCTTCCTCATTGACAACTTCAAATATGACGTGCACATGAGTGAACACTGTAGAAGGCTTAGGGGCTACTAAATACTAAATAAACAATCATCTCTGGTATTTGATGATAGGCCCTCTCGTTGGCCACACAGTTCACTGGTGATCAACGCCTGCATCAATAAGTAGGTAGGCCTACTGAAGGCCTACCGTAACCGTAACTAGGCCTACTCTAATAATTTTAGAGGGTGTACCAAACAGGACATCTATGCCCACCATCAAACGTTCAAACCTAGGGTTGTCATTCAATACCTACGGAATAAAAATAGATATATGGGTTATACTATAGGCCTATTGAATAAATGGCACTCTTGTCGCTAAGCGGGTTCAACTTTCAACCAACTTTCAACCACACTTTTTTCCCAATAAAATCAATGGAAAAAAACTACAAATTACAAATAAGTTAATATTAAGTACCTACGTATTAGGGATGACGAAACCCGACTTTTTTACGACCCGGGTAACCGTCCACATTACCCGCGGGTTACCCGGGTAGTAACACAAAAAAATCGTGAGGGGTGTCTAATGAACTGTGAAGAAACGCGCTCATCAATTATCGTAATATCTCGGACGACGTAATGCTGTTCTATAAACAATGACGTGGCGATGAAGTAGTATTTCATAATCACGAAAGAGGAACAGCAGCGGGCCATTAAGATAACACTCACGCATCTGCTTTATATCTTGACACAGTCAAGTCAAGGTCATGACTCACGATGCGTTGGCGGGGCGTGGGAGGGGGGGGGGTGAGACTGGAGCCTGAATGAGAGTAAAGTAAACAAGACAAGAAAAGGTTTATCACCATGGGTGATAGCTTTTAAGTTTTGACTCCTAGCAGATTGAAAACAGAAGTGATGCTGTGGTAATTATTTACGCTGTATAATCTCTGAAAGATCGGAGGACGAGTGGTTAGGCAGGAAGAGGGTGGGGGGGGGCATACTTAGCACACTGCCACACGTCGGCGGCATGAACAAAGGACATTATAATTCAAAAGAAAAACGCCGCCAAGCACAAAAGATATGAGAAAGCGCGTGGTTACATTAGCCTTCCGCCTACAATGTGACACCTCAATTCAGGAACCGAGTTTTACAGGTAAACGGGTAGTGGAAACACGTACCCGTACCCGACTTCGTCGGGCGGGTACCCGATACCCGGGTACCCGTCGTCTTCCCTACTACGTATATGAGTAATTAATAGTAAACACTCTTGAATACACGAATAATGTCAAATAATTTACATTATTGAACATGAACGTCGTCTCACTCTGATCAACGCGGCATTTTGGATTTTGGCTATGTCATTGTCATTTACTTAGTAGGTGTACCAACCTTTTTGCGATATTGTGGTGTAATTTATAAATATGTTATCGTTGTGTTAAGTAACGGGTCATTCTCAAATAAAATGACCCTTGTGCTGTCCCACCTTAATATTATTTTTTTTTTAGATCAAGATATTGATTTGCATAAATTTTGGTTGTACATTTTCAGAATACTTATAGTTTTTATTAGCTCCATGAATTTTTGCACTTCTATCTTGTAAGGTTGACCTTTAATTCAATGTCGGGTATTGCAAAATGTGTTAAAACCCATGTCCCTATCCTCAAAACCAGAAGTGTTTTTGTAAAATGTTTGACTTTAAGACTAAAATTTATTTAGTCTCTAGATTGGAATTAATGCAGAAATAACAGTTAATAACTGTGTGTTAGTGACTTTTTTTAACAATTTACATTTTCAAACAATAACTAGTGGAAAGTGTTTGTCCCTAATGTGGCAATCATAATAATGTCATGACTGTTACCATTGTAAAAGAGTTTAAATAATTTTTCAAGAAGGCAGTGGATCAATCTAGAAGAAGAAGAAGAACAGCTCCTGACATGGCATCATGGAAGTTTGGTTTGTTTTGACATGAGAACTCTTTAAATTGAAAAGTAAACATTTTAACGGTGAGTATTTTAATTCAATGTCATGAATGTTACCAAGATAAAACAATTTAATTTGTATTTAATATTTTATTTAACAATTGAGTTAAGTTACAATCAAGTTCCAGCTCATAGCAAACATAACCCTACTTTTTCAAATGGGATTGTTAACAGCTAATGAATTAATGAAGTTGAAATGTCATGCATGTTACTTGTCAGGTATGTTACTTTCAAAAAGTAACATTACCAAGGGCATCGTGGATTACTGCATTAATTTCCTGCAACTGTAGATGTGTTTTGAAGGGAGCGGTTGTAATTCATTGCCATACTCAAAAGTAACAAAACACTTGTTTTTATTGATTTTCAGTGATCCACTTGTCAAGAATGTTACTTTTTGTCAAGACCGTTACCCGTAGTGTCTCTTTACTTTAAACTCAACACAAACTTGTTGGATTAGATGGATGTTATCTTTAGGTTGACTGATTTGTACACTAACAAGCAACATGATCTTAGAAAAAAATTATTACTGTTAGAAAAGTAACTTTTTTGTCAAGACTGTTACTTTTTGTCAACACCGTTACCCGAGCTAATTATTAAATTAAGTCTTATTTAAAGTTTAAAATAACTGAATCACATTTTTAATCTTATTTATAATATTAATACTTCATTGCTAACAGTGATCTTGATAAAATTTGATTTGCCATTTGTCCATTATTAGTAAGTTAATTACCAGGTTTTGAAATTTGAGTAACATTCTTGACATTTTGGTATTATAAAAAGTGATTAAAATAAAAATGTATATTTTATTGAATGTATTAGTTTTGTGTGATAATGTAACTAAAACTATTGTGCACATGAATATAGATTTAATAAATAACTTCTTACATCAATTGTCACTTTTATGTCCGGTAACAGTCATGACATTTTCGTACACTTGGATTGATGAAAATGCTTGTATGTAAAAAAATTTAGTTTTTTTAGATAAACCCTTTTAGGGCTGTAAGAACAAATTATTGGATAATGTATTGTTAAAGGAGGCATCCAATTTTATGTTATAATTTTTTCTTGCAAGCATTTTTTTCAATATGGTCATTACGTTTGAGAATGACCCAACAATTAAATAGTCGAATAGCACGGGGGTTTGGGGGCGGAGCCCCGGCCCCCCCAGAACAGAATGAGGTAGCCTACAAAAAGGGTACAAACAAACAAACACGACAGGGACCGCAGGAGCAGGACAAACAAAAACGGACAGAATTAAACGTAAGTTTGGTGTGTTTTGGTTGGTACGTCGGAGAATGGAGAGACTTTACTAAAATGGCCGCCGTGATCAACTAATAACAGTGAAATTAGTCTGTGAGTAATATTGTGTTCACCTATGTAATTGTTAATTTTGCAAAGTGGTAATTGATGATAAATTGTTGATATTGAATTTTTACACATTTATTTCTAATTTGTAGTTGTTTTCCATTGATTTTATTGGGAAAAAAGTGTGGTTGAAAGTTGGACCCGCTTAGTAGGGTTGCCAGGTGTCCCGTATTACCCGGGAAATCCCGTATTTGATGGGTGTTTCCCGCGTCCCGTATGCTCTAACCCATTGATCAGTATATCACGTATTTATAATAAAGTAGTCCCTGTGCGCTTTTTCAACAATTCGCGCGGGCGTATAGTTATCAATCCCTTCCCCTCGGCCGGCCTTGGTGCCTGATCAGTCTGCCGCTGCTGCCTGCAGTTAGGTGGTGGGTGTTATTCGAGTGCATCATTAGCGCGGTGAGTCATTGTAGCGAGTGTCTCTGCGTGTGCGTGTGACAAACGCATTCGAACTCAGTGAGTGAGGCAGTGATAAACAACATTAAACATGAGTGACGATGAAGATGGTAACGTTGCAATAGTAACGAAGCAATAAATATCAATGATCTGATCATCAAGGAAATGTGCCTATCAATAAGTGATAATAATTTTGGTTCTATATAGCTACTTAGGCCTACCTATTTTTTCTGTACTTTCCCTTATCTGATTATCTCCCTATTTAAATCACTATATTGCTGTAAAATTTTCTCTGAATTACTCTAAAAATGCGTTTTAGGCCCTTCCCCAAAAAACACAACCCCAAAAATTTTCGGCCTCCGGCGGCTGGGACTTCGCCCCAGACCCCAGTATTACTACGCAAAGTACTGTCCCGTATTTGAGTTTCACTAATCTGGCAACCCTCCCGCTTAGATAAGATAAGATAAGATAAGAAAATTTTATTCACCATGGTTCATACATAATACAAATATAGGTTTCGTCAGGAAAGATAGAAAATAGTAATACACAGTAGACAGTAGACACACACATACGCACGATATATACAATATATACAATAGTAGGCCTTCAAAAGGAGTAAAAAATAAATGAGTTACAATGGTTACAAGCTCTTTATACAATTTAACAAATTAAAATATTTGGTAGGCCAGCACATGAATAAATGTCAATTGAAAGAATACTGTTTAGGCCTTTATTTAAAGATAGAAATTAATACGAGGAGAAAACGCAAGCTTACTCGTCAGCGAGGTAGTCGTTAATGGAGTAAAAGCTATTGGCCCACAAGGAAGATTTTCAAGTTGTGTTTGAAGGAGGACAGCGGGGGGGAGGTTTTGATGTAATTAGGGAGTTATTGTAGAGGGTGGATGCAAGATATTCAGGGCCACGGGAAAAGAGAGTCAAGTTATGAGAGGAACGATGGATATGGAGACTGGCTCTAGTGTAATGAGAATGCACAGAGGTGTTCAGGGGGAACAGATTGCTGTGGGTACGGACAAATAAGCAGCTGTTTGGATTAGGGTACATGTTTAGGGTAAGAATTCCCAGTTCTTGAAGAGTTCTCTACACGAATGCCTTCTTGATACACCTGCAATGATTCGGATGGCTCTCTTTTGAAGAATGAAGATTCGGTTAGCTGGGGGAGAAGCCCCCCAGAAAAGCAGACCATATGATAGGTGAGAATGGACGTGGGCAAAAGTATACTAGCAGAAGGACGGGGGATGTACTATTTGTTTGAGTTTGCGAATTGCGTAGCAACCCGATAATATTTTGTTGGCAAACAGGGTTTAACTGTAGGACCAGTCAAGATTATCGGTTAGCGCTGGGCCCTAGGACTTGGCGGTGTGGGTACGGGGGATGGTAGTCGAGTCGAGACGGACAAGGGGGCTTAGTGGGGGGATTTATGATGAGTGTGAAAGTAGAGATAAACAGTTTTGAACGTGAGATGATGAGTTGATTGCCAAGGCAGTAGGATGACATTTGAGCAACTTTTTTGTTAAATTTAAAGGGTGGAAAACTCAAGAAAAGGACGATGTTTAGGTAGGGTAAGGAGGTGGCTCGAGTCGTCAGCATATTGGATGAGAGTCCCTCATCAAGGGACAGCAGCTTGGTTATTGACATAGATGTATATGCTAATGGTCCAGAATAGAACCCTGGGGTACTCCACATGCTATGTGGAGAGGCTTAGATAGGGTTTTAGTGATGGATTGACCGTTAGATGACTGGAGCTCGACAACCTGGGTGCGATCGGATAGGAAAGAGGACATCCAGCTTAAAGCAGCACCACGGATCCCGAGGGTTTCCAGCTTATCTTGAGAATTGAGTGGTCAATAGTATCGAAGGCCTTGGTCATGTCATAGAACATTCCTACAGCATGGTCACCTTTGTCCATCGCAGAGTAGAGAGGGGAGAGAAACTATAGATAGCGTAGTGGGGATTATTTTTTAAGAAGCCATGCTGGTTTAGGGGAGAGAATATTGTGATAGTTTAGAAACGATATCAGGCGATCATGCATGCCCATACTCAAATATTTTAGAAAAAGAGGAGAGAAGAGAGATAGGTCGATAATTGTTCATCTCTGACTTATGTCCTTTGTTTTTATAAATGGGGGACTATTTTGGCTACTTTTAGTTTGGAGGGGAAGATACCTTTCTGAAAGGGATGCATTGATGATGTAAGCAAGTGGCCAGAGAGATAGTCGGTGCACTTAGATAAGAGAGAACCTGGTACTTCATCTAGCCCATGGGAGTGTTTAGAGCCAAGTTTCCTTGTTATCATTGCTACTTTGCAGGGGTAGAGGGATAGAGAAAATAGTAGGGATGATTCTAGATGGAAAACGTACTACGAGGAGCTGGGTAATTATTGGGCACGTTGGGCGGTTTGTTATTGCTAAAAATGACAAAGAATTTGTTAAACAGCTCGCTTTGTGATGATGGGTAAAGAAATATCCTGCCCTTTTAAACGGTATCAACAAGTTTCGTTTGGGTGAGTAGCTGTGGTCTGAGATTTAATAATAGACCAAGTTCCCTTTAAAGAGGTTTTCCTACCCGATGAAATTATGTTGTCATTGTAGTGGAGTTTGCTTGTCGAATGTTTTTGGCGGGGGTTTTTTCTTCAGGTCTAGATAATGTTTTTTACGGATTGGGTTATTGGAAGACTTTAATTCTATATGAAGAGACGCAAGGTCTGGGTTTCGGATCGTATGTCCTGTGAGACCCAGGGATTCACTTTAGTTTTTGTTAGAGGGTGGCTTTAAGAGGAAATGCAGTGTTGAAGTGGTGAAGGAAAGTAGAGAGGAATCTCGAGAAGAGCTGGTCCGCATCTCCGGAAGACACAATGACCGCCATGATTCTCTACTTAGAAGTGACTTAAAGTAGCCGTGTTGTCCGGACTGAAAGAACGCTTCCCAGACTTTTAATTTAGGGGGGGGGTGGAAAATAGAGAGGGAAAGATTAAGAGTGAGAAGGTGGTGGTCAGACAGACCAGGGTCAGTTGAGGTAGAGGAGACAGTGCCGGGTTAACACTAGTGAAAATTTTGTCAATTAGGGAGCTACTCGAGATGGTGGTGCGTGTGGGAGTTTACTATAGTTTCATGAATGTTAAAGGAATGTACTAGATCGAGAAGTTTAGCACGTGATGGAGATTGGGTTAGAAGGTCAACATTAAAATCGCCGCATAATACTATGTCAGCTTTAGGGAAATTTTTTGGTAACATAAATAAGCACCTCATCAAGCTTAGTTCAGGAAGGTATTTAAATCGCCTAGGGTGATCGTTTACAGCGAGAGAATTACAAACTGCTGGTCTGAAAAGCTCCAGGAGCCCGCGACGCACTCAAATCTTTTTCCATGCAGTAGGCTTTGATTTCAGAGATGGCAATTAGATTTACGTGGGGTTTGGCAAGTATGGCCACTCCCCCATGGATAAACATAGAGCGACAGAAAATATCTACGTTGACGTAGTTAGAGATGGAAAAGGAATTAATTTCCTGAGGAGTTAGCCAGTGCTCGGAGAGGCAAAAAATGTCAGGAGAGAGGTGCTTTGTTAGAAGTTCAACTTCTTCAATTTTATTACGGATGGAGCATATGTTGAGGAAAGCTATTTTAGAGGAAGAACTTTTTAGAGCTTTGGGGGTGGGGGTGATTGGGGAGAAAAGAGGAGGGGGGGATTACTTTTAGGGGAGCGACGTTGGAAGAGGCACTAACGGAAAATTTGAGGGCTTCTGGGAAATAAGAATTGTGAGTTAGGACGCCGGGAAACTGTGTGATGATGGGATCACGGGAAAAGTGGCAGGATGATGAGTCGGTATTAGTGACATTTCCCAGAATTATGCGTTGGTCAGCCCTTTGGGGGTTCCCGCAATTGCGGGCTGCAGCGGAGGCTCGGCTGCGAACTCCAACAGGGTGGGGTCCCCCCAGGGCCACGTGCCTGGGTGGTTCCGTAGTTGCTGCAGGCTGCGACAGTGTCTCGGCTACGGTCTCGGACAGGGTCAGATCTCCCCGGGCCTCGTGCCTGGGTGGTTCCGTAGTTGCAAACCTGTGTTTCTTTCTGAGCGACAACCAGAGTCACGGGCTGTGACAAAGGTGCTGCTGTCGCCTCAGCCGGGGAGCATCTCCCCCGAGCAGCATGCAGACCCATACATAGGAATGCAGAAGTGGAGTCAGTTGCTAGGTTGGTCTGGGCTCCGCGTCAGTGAACAGGGACGACTGGACGTCATCGTCAACCTCTGTAGGGGTTCCACGTACATGAGCGGGAAAGGCCGGATGATTCTCCTACCTCTGTTGTGGTTTCCCCGTCAGTAGACAGGGATGATTGTACGACCATATCTTCACTAGTCGTGGGCTGTCATCTGAGTGTGGGGACGACTGGACAATCTCTTTTACCACAGCCTTGGACACCTCGACGGTAGACGGAGACGATTGGATGGCCTCGTCTTCAAAGGTTTCAGGCTCCTCGTCAGCCGGTGTAGACGACTGGACGACCTCACCAATTTTTTTCGTGGGCTCCTCGCCAGCGGGCGGGGACAACCCGGGATAATTGTGTCTACATCTGTCATGGGCTCCTCGTCGGTGGTCGGGGACGAATTGGCAACCTCATCTACATTGGACAGGGGGTTTTGTCATCGGTGGGGACTGGACGGCTTCGTCTTTATTGATCTTGGGTGTCTATGAGCGGGAAAAGATAGAACGACCTCGGGTGCTAGCGAAGATGCCACTTGGGTGGAGTCGGCTGCCGGACAAGATATGGCAGGGTCGATGAAGATCTGGTTATCTGGGTTGGGCCTGGGGGTATGTCCACATCATTGCTGGGCACAGTGACGGCGACGGGAGGCGGCTGAGTGACCACGGTGAAAAATGTTCAGACTGGGCTCTGCAGCTGGGGCAGGTTCCCTTTTACTTTGGATTGCAGCTGTGGGTTCGGCACTGGGTGGCACGTCTAGGATCTCACACGCGGGTCCATGCTCAGGTTCGGGGTGAGCTCCGAAGTGGTTCGGCAAAGGTGTTTGCGCCGTGAGGTACTCTGGGGAGGTCATGGAGATTGTATCCTGCGTAGGCCCAGGGGGCATGACGGGAGGCGCAGTGAAGTCAATTAGGGGCAGCTCTTTTGATGACTTGGTCGCTAGTTTGTCATCCGGTGGGGAGGCCTCATCTTGAGATTCCGGTACTACCAGAACAGTCTTTTCATTCTTCGCTTGGGACAAAGTCTCGTCTGATGTTACTGTTAGGCCTATGGGTAGTACGCTTACAATATCGCGTTGGGATGGCTCTATGGGAGGCGCTGGAGGTTCGATTTGGGATGTCGCTTGCTGGGAGGATTCTGATGATGCGAGGGCGAGATAGGGATAGCATTTGTTTCAGCCACAGGGTGGTCCCTGAAGGGGATGTGCTCGGTGGTTCCTGGGTTCATGAGTGGGTTTAGTTTAGTTTTCCTGAGGCTTTAGGCTTCACTTGGTTGGTCTTCGGGGAGCATACTGTAATCTGGACTTTTGAAAATAAGGGAAGCAGTCGGTGATGATTGTTTTACTGGGACCACTTTAGGCAGTCAAGCCCACATCCCCGTTTGGGCATGGCCAAGTGCCGAAATTTTTTAGAAACACAAAATCTTCTTAGTGCTGCGAGGGCTTGTTGCAGTGTCTTGAGCGTTGGGGTTTGTGATCGTACCTGTGTTTTGTAATCAGGTTGCAAATGAGCCTGCCTTTCTTATGTAGGTAGGCCACACCACCTACATCAGCATTCTGAGTCTTGAGATAGTCTACCCCCCCGAATTCATGTTTAAAGTCAGCGGCAATACCAGCTGATAGGCTGAGGTCCTTTGAAATACAGTTACTAAAGCAAAAAAGGGCGGGTGTTGAGAATAGGTCGGCTTCGATTACTTGGATTGTGAAGTTTGTGGGTAGGACGTAGTAGATGGCATCTGAATTGACTTTGTATGCCTGAGTGGGTAGTTTGGGTTATGTTGAGGCACTTTGGGGGGTAGGGTGTGAGGCAGCAGTGGACGCCAAGTCACTGTGTCACAGATTTCACTGATCAAATGTGTATCTTACGACTGCCTGCATTGTTGGGGTGTAACCCCCCCTGGATATTTCCGAATCAGTTTGCCAGGGGTGAGCCTGGACATAGACTATGCCCAGATTTCGGCAGACTCTGCTGATTGATACGTTTGCCTCATCTATTGTTGACTTTTGATGTCTCGTCTATACATGATGCTGGTGTATACAATTACAGCATTAGGCAAAGTGTTCTTACATGTTAGGAGTAATTGATGGACATTATCTGCTAGCTTCAGGTGGTTCATTTAGTCAGGAGTTCGTTCCACAGTGGAGGATCACGGTTGCGACTTTTTGGGTCCGGGGCGCGATGTGAATCAGGTGTCTCAGTTGATGGGGTTGGATGCCTGGATGTATTTCCTGAGAGTACGATCTAATTGGCTCGGGGGTGAGGTATTTACAGCCTGGGGAACATCGAGTCGCTGATGACTAAAATTTGGGTTTGGGCTTTTTCATGGTGAGAGGAGGTAGTTGGTCATGGTGTGGTGGAGGGGAGGTGAGGTAAGGCTTGGGCGTTTTGAGATAGGAGTAGGCCTAGGCCTAGTGGGCTCTTGCCTAGGCTTTTCGTTTAAGAGCTTCACTAAATGTTGATGTGGACTCTGAGTTTAGAGGGGACTGGGCTAGGCCTAGGCCTAGGCAGATCCAGCCTAGATTGCGATCATTGACCTCTTTCTCTACCACAAATTTTACAGGTAGCTTACTTGCATCCCTTGGAGGCTGGCTGTGGCTGTGAGGAAGAGCTTCCTTCATTGTAGGCCTACTGGAGCTGACGTCACTGAATAGGCCTACCTCACTTTTGAGGTTATGGTGGTCGTTCAGCGACTTGATTATGGTCTCCAACTTGCATACTTGGATCGTGAGCACCTGGAGACTGCTCAATATGTCGTAGTGAGGCAGTTTTACACTCGAAATGGTTGCTGCAGAGTGGTAGGCACCGAGAAATAGGCGCTGGCGTTTCAGGTAAAGGTTCACAGTACCTATGTGAACACGTGGAAGCCCTAGGCCCACACATATCTCCTTTAACTACGCACGGCTGGCAATAAAAACTCGAACTCCTTGATTCACACTTATCACTCACTTGTTGAAGGCACTTGGACTGGTTTTGGTGTGATAAATTGCACGAGAAACGGGAATTATCGCTGTTACAAGTGGAGAGAAAATCACTTGATGACTGGGCGGCGGCCATCTTTTTACTTCTCATCTACTTAGCGACAAGAGTTCCGAATAAACCTGGTAGGCTTAGCTAGAATCGTACGTGATAAAACAATTATCCAAAAATAAATATTATTTATTGTAGAGGCCTACTGGTACTTCAAGAAAATATAGGCCAATATGGAGAAATGTACATTTAGCCCTAGGCCTATTAGGCCAAACTTGCTATTCAAAAACCGGTTTAAAAAATTATCGTAGTTGCCTACATTCGGTTCGTAAAAGATCTCGGTAGGTATTGATGTTTTTAGGCCAAGGGAGTCGTTGGTACACAATGAATCAATTATCCTAGAGGTTGCTTTTGGAAATATCCCGTGGACTCACCACAACCGTTTGGCCCCAGGATGAGTGTGAGAGGGGTGTTGAACTTGATCAGCTGAATATCTTCCTTCTCCGGTCCGAAGCTCCGGACTCCCTGGAGAGTCAGCTTCTCCAGTCTCGCCATCGCAACAAGATCTCTGGAACAACAGTACAACCAACCCAACTACATCATCTTCATACAGGCCTCCATCATTCCTAGCGACGCAGACTAGTTGGCTACTGACGAGTGATAGTAGACAGGCTGGCCAATCGGTTTACTGGTTGGCCTACTGGCAGAGTGGGGGTAGGTAGACCACCGACTAATTGTCATCACTGGCTCCGCAGGAATAGATATCCGGAAAAATTATGTACAGAAATAAAATGTCAATTTGCGAGGTCCGAAAAAACACTTGGTTAACTATTTTTAAATGCAATTAGTTCAAGGAGTTAGCCCTAGTTTAAGAAACTGTAGCCTACTTGTTTTTTCAATCCATACACTAAAACACCCGTCCATTCATGAAGGAGAGTAGCCTAGGCCTAGACCTGGAGGTCATCAACAGACCCTGGGTTGTTGTCCGTGGCCGTTGATGGCTTAGAGGGTATAGGCCTACCGTACGCCGTTGTCTGAATCATTAGCTATGTTTACATGCAGGATTCAATTCTGCATTGGTATTGGATTGGATTCTGAGGTGAGCATTTACATGTCCTGAATTGAACAAGGGATTCGATCCGTTTTCAATACCAAACTAATGCGATCTAGCGGTATCTTTGAGAACTGCTGTGCTGTGTGTATGCTGTGCACTCGATCCAATACTCAAAACTGGTTACATGCTTGTTTTCAATACGATATTTCAATCCAATCCCAGATTTTGGGGGATTGGATCCAACCGATCCGATCCTATTTCTAAGTGGTTACATGGATGTTTTAGAGGTAGGATCGTATTCAATACCGTATTGAATCCTCCATGTAAACATAGCTAGTGTCTATAAGCTCCTAGGCCTCCTAGGGGCCTAGGGCCTAATCATCAGGGCCCGGGAGCCATGCTAGGTAGGCCTAGGCTAGATCTAGGCCCAGCCTTTGTAGAGCAAAGGAATATTTAATACTCAAAGGCTAGGCCTAGCCTAGGCAGAGGCATTGTGTATTTAATATATAGTTCCAAACTCAAAGGCATAGGGCCTAGCTCAAGCCTGGGTAGCCTAGGCCTAGGCCTAGGCCTGCGTTTCGGACCACCGCAGACGGCCTTAACCTCTCTTTAGAGCTAAGACAAATGTGTCCATACAGCCATATCTAGGCCTCACCTTTTCAATAAACTTACCAGTCTTTAAGTAGGTACTTGTTGCAAGTTCTTGAAACTAAACAAAATTAAGCTCAAGCCCTTAATTATTTAAGACAGTTTCTTCAAAACCGGCTCTACACTTTTCTAGAAAACCTGTATGCAAAACCAAAACGGCGCGAAACTAGAATCGCCAGCGCCACCGCCTTCTACAGTTCGATCTCCTTTTGCTCCTGTTAAAAACCCCAAGATAGAAATCCCGCGTATTTTAAAGACTGGCGAACCCGATATGCAGCTTATGAAACTTTTTAATTAACGGGACCCCCCTCAATTTTTTGTTAATTCGTCCCCCATCGTCGTTTTTTTTTTTATTTTTTTCTGTTTACAATGAATAATTTTAACTTGCGAGGAGTTAAATGTGACTCACACGTTGACTCAGGGAGTACATTCCATTGGAACGCGTAGGCCTATGAGAGCAGTCGTCGCCGTGCATCTGACATTCACCAAGTGTCCAGAATGAATATTTTCAATTTGCCAAACACTGAGGAAGAGGCTGTTGCGTTCCTTCAAGAGAAGCGTATTTTGCCAAATTATCGAATATGCCAGAACGGACACCAAATGAAGCTGTACATTAGATCACGTGTTTTTGGAAATGCAACGTGAAACCACAATTTTACGTGATTTCAAACGAAAATTATTTTGCGTGAAAAGTCCTTTATATTTAAAATAGCGACGTTTTAAAAGGTTTTGTAATGTAATAATGTAATAATGTACTTTATTTAGCATGTTTGCTACTATTTTCATCATAGTACAGTATTTCTTTCAATCAAAAATATTTCAACAACAGTTTACTAAACATCATATAACCATCTTTGATATAACATCCCTATACTTTTTACAATCCAATCTTTACATAACCTCTTAAACCTAAATGTGTATTTTGCCTCTCTTATCTCTTTGGGCAGTTTATTTTATTCTTTTATACCTGTATTAAACACTGATCTTTTGTATTTTTTCGAATTACACACACTTATATATAGTTCTTTGTTTTCATTCTTCCTTGTTACTCTTCCCATGAACTTCCTCCACTCTTTTGATCTTTTCTTCTAGATAATTTGGCATTTGTTCATTTTGTATTTTATATATAAAAACTAAGTCAAGCAAGCAAGCATAAGGGTGGAGTATTTTAAGAAACGAGGAATGATGCAGGTTGGTACGACGTAGAATGAAGGAGGCGTGAATTGAGCATGGCCGACAAAATGTGCGTGTCTTTGTGATTAATCTGTGCAGTAGTAAACCTATGATTGTATATTTTCGGAGTGGAATGGAGTATGGAGTAATTGTAATTGTCTAATAAAATGTTTTCACCGAATTTTCAAATTTTTTGAGGGGGGGTCCCGTTATTGAACAAGTACCAAACTTTTAATCAATTCAGTGTTCATGCCAGAGACTGGTGTCAATGTGTTTTTAAAATCTGATTTCCGTGAGATACAATACAACAGAAAGAACAGGCTATGCAAATGTTCAAAATCTTATTACTTAGGTGTGGTGTGCATATCTTTGAATACGAGGAGTGCCAAGTAACCTTGCTGATGCTGAAACAAGCATGAGCAGAGTATTTATTTGCCGTTGTCTTTGATCGGTAATTGCACATGCATAATTTACTACATGGCCCTACCACAGACTTGGTTATGTGTAGCTAGCTGTGATTTTTACTAGGAAAACGCCAAAGTCGTTATTAGAAGAGTGGGTGATCTGACCGGTGACCCATCCATGTGTTGAGTACCCGGTAACATTCCATTTTATCCCCCTGTACCTAAGGCTGGATCTAGACAGCGTTGGTCTTTCCTCCCTAGACTATCATAGGCTAGATTGGTGCATTATGGCTTTACAGTCGACGCGCCCTAACAAATAAACTCAAAACCCTATCATTTATACCTATATATCAATCAACGGTAATAATGCCGTCTGCTGTGTCGTAAAAAGTTAATATATATATTGGCGAAACTCCTTTTGGTTGAAAGTCCTTTATATTTAAAATAGAAACGTTAAAAGTTTTGAATGTTTTTTTGTTAATAAAACAGTAAAAACCTTAGGCAAAATTATAGTGTTTGTAATGTTTTTTCCCCACAAGGCGGTATACGTCATTTTTACGTTTCCGGGTACTCTCTCACTTCCTAGTCTAGTTGGCTGAGGCGCTCGAAATGTGGAAGACCTGGGGTTCAAGATTTTGTAATTTCTGGATTGTGTTTAAAATATAGAACATGTTTTGAAATGCACCCAATAGTACACCTACTATGGAAAACATAGCCAATGCCCAATACAATATAATGTGCAAAGATTGCAAGGATAACCCGTCTCCCAGCAGTTGTGGGTAACCTTGAGCGTGCAAGGTTTGATACACCTTGGTCACTGCATGCATTCACTGCCTTACAAACATGACTCAAGAAAAGCTATTACTTCAAGAAAAAAAAAATTGTCATCAAATTAAAACCTACACATTTACAGCCTATTTTCAATTTATTCTCACAAAACGTCCCTATATTCCCAAAGTCCTCACTATTTTTGCCTTACTTTTATAAAAAATTCCAAACTCGAAAAAAATTTTATCATCACCATATCTTTCAAAACCAACTCAAGAATTCTTAATATCAAAATTTTTACTAAATTAAGAATTCTTTGTGACAAATTTAAAACATTGTTTTTTTTTTAACTTCAGATTTGTTTATTCTTCTATTTTTAAAAATTTTTCCATTATTTTCTATTTCATATTTTTTTATCCTCATTTGTATCATAATTTTGTATGTATCATTTTCATGCCAAATTTTTTGTACTATGTATAAAAAAAAAAAAGTTGTTAAAATAAAATAAAAAAATTCCACTCTTTTTGGCCCTGGGTTTAAATTGCAACAATCCTGCTGTTTTTTTTTTAACCCATCGGCGTTTTCGCCGGTCGAATCGCCCCTTTTTTCAAATCCGCCGCTCCCGGGCCCATCGGTCGACGGGCTAAAAAACAGCAAGGGAACAGCGGCTACATTATCGGTCTTTGATAAAATGGTTCGTCCAATCACCAAAATCGCCTCGAGTACTCTACGCATTTGCTGCATCAACGATGTGTTTGGCTCTCACTCGGTCAATTTTTTACCCTTCTAAGCTTGAAAGAAAATTATGTTTGCTTGTAGGCGGTAGGCGGCGCGCGCGCTAGGGGGTCCAGCTTATTGCAATTTTTTTGAAGGATATGACGAAGATGAGGGTGTGATTTTTGACACCAAAGAAAAACGAAGGAAAGATCATACACCCAGACATTTATTTAGGCTACATTTTATTTTTTTTTTTCAATAAATGGGTTATTTTTTTTGAAACAGTGAATTTTTGCTGAGGTGCGCTCCGCAAACCCCCTTTCGTAAAAAAAAATGGAATTCAGGGGACAGGCGGCGAGATTTTAAAAGAACGCCGATGGGTTAAAGTTCCATAACTCGTACCCCGGGTGTCTGTTTAAAAATTTGGTTCTGCTATTTGGGTCATTTTTTTAAACCCCCACCCCCCCCCCACTCAAAGATAGTGTCTTTTGACAATGAATTGTAAGACTCACGTCGCTGCTCTCCCTCGATCAATAACGACCATCTGCCCATTGAGTCCCAGAACGACGAAAAGTATGTATTGTGGACCAAGAGTAACAAATTCAAATTAGCTGCAGCTCTTTGGGCTGTTTTGTGTCCTCTATTCTTTCCTACCTGATAACTCTTCGACAATCCAAAAAATAAGCAGTGTAGCCTTCAATCATACTTAACCAATATTATTGTCATACAAGATGAAGGTTAGAGGCTGGGAGTCACTGTATTCACTTGAATGTGGGCCACATATAAACCTGTCCACAAATAAAGTAGCAGGTATGTAGTGATGTGTACAGATTTATCCTTTAAAGTTTAAATAAAATAAAAAAAATAGCTTAAAATTATGACAGTCTAATGGCCCGTTTACACTTCGGCGAGATGAGACGCGAAGGCGTGTTTAGTGTTTACTAATGAGAGGCAGAGTTTCATGCAAACCCAAGAGACCTTCGCCTGTAATTGAATCTGGTTTAATAATGTTCGCTTATCGTGAAGGAAATAGTTGTCTCCTCCCCTTAACCATCATCATACTGTCTGGTAAGGTGGTTGGATAAATTAGGTACAGTGGATTTATTACTCAAAGAAACGGATGATTATCTGGAGTCCGAGTTTGATTTCCAGCTTATTGAGCTATTGAAAATTAGGCCAGCGTCTAGAATGCTGCTGATCCCTGTTACAAAAATAGGGATGCGTAAAAAAAAATGCTTCAAATGCCTAAAACATTAGCTAATTTAATTATGGCGCATGGGTTTTCATAACCAAACTTACGGAACAAATTGTCAGACCTCACGTCGCGAAGCAACATTGCAGTGGTGTAAATGGCCGACAAGCTAACTTCGCCCCTACGCTTCGCGGGATCGCCGAAGTGTAAACGGGCAATAATGAATTAACTTTATATTTTTCTGAAACACTAAATAGTTACCTGTAATTAAGTTTTATCGATAATTACAGTACCTCTAATGATTTATCAAAATCAAACACAAAACAAATGTGGGTACAGTGAAGTGAATACAGTTCATATTGTAGAAGGTTGTTAAAATTAGGAACACAAAAAGTGGATTACGGTAATAAAATCACTTCTTAGCTAGTACAAACTACAAACTTATTTATTTCAAAACTATTGTTTGTTACTAGACAACTGCAAGGCACTCATTTAACATAGTAAACTTAATTATAATTCTTCAATACGTATTAATAAAAATAAATGGATGAAAATTAATAACAATAAACCAGTACAGAATAAAATATACGTACAGCACAAATTGAACACCAAATAACAAATTACATAAATAGTTTAGATTGGAGAAGGGTTGACAGGTTGGGAAAACGTAGAGAACATAAAACCTAGCCTGAAGGGCTGGGGGCGACAAAACTTTTCACCTGCAGTTGTCATCAGCATCAGGTGAAATGTTTTGTCGCCTCCAGCCCTTCAGGCTGGTCTTTATGTTCTCTATGCTTCTCAACCTGTCAACCCTTCTTTAAAGTACTAAACTAAACTAGCCGGTTGGCCCTTTTCACAATAATGGTAAATTACATAATTACTAATCATTTTGTAAACAAATGGCATATAGGCTGATGAGTGACTGTACAAAATCAAAATATGCTGATGAACATAACTATAGCACTGTTGTATAGTACTGTACTGCCGTAGCTTGTACGAATACTACTTAGTATAATAGTATTGCAACTTGCAAGATAATAATAATAGCATTTATGGATATTGAATAAGGAAAGTACAGTCCAAGTGGCAAATATCACAAGAGTTCAGTCTTTAACAATTGTAGGATTGGTATGGGCTACCCAGGTATACTAGACATAAGTACAGGGTTTTCAGTTCAGACTTCATACGTACTTCACAATACTAACTAGGTACTAATTCTCAGTCTCAATATTGAACTAAACTAAACTACCTATGTTGCACTTGATATAAAAACTTTTTGTAACACATTTCTTGAACGGAGAAGCTTTTCCTGCATGTTTGTATTTCACAAGTTGATTAGTGATTACGTATGTATTGCACATACAATAATTATTGAATACCCAAAATTTCTCTCATAATTGATTATTAGCTCGTATAGCTTCAATACCGGAATCAGTCTTATTCTTTACATTACGTTCAGGTCTTCTATTGTTTGGCGGATGGCGTACAAAGAAAAAATTCGATACAGCCTAGTTTGGAACATATTACCTAGGAATTGCATTGCTATGGATTCACAGTATACATTTGCCAGTATAAACTTTGATCAGTCTTAAAGGTACATTAATTATTATGGGCAAAGAGTAGTGGATAAAATACAGACAGCAGAAATGACTGAAATGAGATTCTTTGAGGTGTAGGCTTACATACATTACATAGACAGTCAGAAATTCGGCCATTGGAGAAATGCAGGGTGTAGACAAGATGGAAGGGGAGATGGTTTAGAATTAAGATACGACGCAAATGCCGGAAGAGCGTGTTCTCAAAGAATGTATGATAACAATGATAGGAAGAAGAAGAAGGGTATGCAGTAGAAAGATGAAAGAAGATAGAAGGAGACCAACAAGCAAGAGGAGATAGCTGGGAAGATGTGGTGAGAAGTGAAATAATTTGGTTATAAACATCAAGCTGACCCTGCCAGAATCAGGGAACGGCAATGATGATGGTACATTAACAACTATAAGATCTATGATTATGAAGTGGCCTACGTAACATTAGTAGAACAAAATAAGAACAAAAAATAAACAATAAACAAAATATATGTATAGAGGTAGATAAAACTAAATAATTGCAATCCTTGTGAATTACTTCATTGCCAATATGTCAACCCGAAATTCGGACCACGTTTTCAATGCTTGCATAGGTCAACTTGCTTGCTTTACTTTTCCTGCCCAATAGTCGGGTTTGTTATGTTAGCGGTTGGTACGCCTGCATCACCGCTAGCATTTTTCTGGTCAAACCTGAAACAAAGACAAAATGTTTTAGACACAACGCTTTGTAGTCAACAACAGTAGGTGAACGTGTGGTGCACTAAAGATGATTGTTGTTTAGGGGTGTGCGAGTAGCACATTTTGAATTCGAGTCTAGTCGAGTATTCCTTTAAATACTCGAGTATTCATTTCAAAATTTATTTTTTTATTTAGTCGGTCCACTTGGAACACAACGATTTTTCTGTTGTAAACATATAAAAAATACATCATTGTACTTGTTTAGGCTATTGAGGCCTTCCTGCCCTTTGTGCTGGTCAATTTCAATAAAATTATAATTATACAGTATGTTATCTATATTTCCTGGCCCCATAACAATACTGCTGCGATGTTTTAATCCGAAAAAAAATCCTCCAAATTTGCACTCGCATTATAATATTTGCGGTCACTAACTTTTCTACCGCACCTTAATGTTATTTGATATTCTGTCTATCTTAAACTATGTTTTTATATTTTTGCCATGCAATGTGTATATTGTATTTTTATATCTGGACATGTGATAGGCTATATATGTTTTGTTTTGTGTAACCTATTAACTATTTAACGAATTGGGCCCAAGTGTCCAACAAATAATTGTAGCTTATCTTTTATCTTACACCCTATTTAACTGCTGTATAATATATAATATGAAACTTGACAACTCGAATGTTCTAATATACTATGTATACCAAAAGAATTTTAAAGAGACTAATAAAATGACTATGACCACTATGACTATGACGGTCTAGGCATCTCCAATGCTATTTCAGCACATTTGAATATTCCGCGCCCTTGAATGGAACTAGTTCCAGCAGAGTCGATAAAGAAGTTTCCTAACCTTCTTTATCGACTCTAGTTCTAGCGATGGCCGACGGAGCGCGCCACGCGTCGCTCGGCGAGTTTGACCTTCAAGCCGCGTCATCAAACACTGGCGTCAAAGCAAAGATGGAAGATTGAAGGAAGAAACATAAAACATGTCAAACTACGCCAACTACGATTTTAAAATACGTAAAAAGTGCATTAATGGAATGTTCACCGGCATTCTTTCTTCTCGATAGTTGATCTGAAATATTAGTGATATAGACGCAATGAAACCAATAAAGGATATTTGTTTTTGACGCCGTGTAGGCCTAGGTCTGTTCCCGGTTCCCGCATCCAAGTCTCCGTTGTTGTTTATCGTAATAATTTTGAAAGCACGCAGTCTCTAGGGCCAAGGCCTACTTTTTGCCGTCACAGTACACACGTAGTAGGTCTAGGTTGTAATAAGCCTAGGCCCAAGTCTCTGTACGTAGGCCTAGACCTACTGTGATGATGGTTCTTTTCAGTTTTCATAGGATTTTATATGTTTAAAACTCGACTCGAAAACTTCCGAGCCTAAAATCAAACTCAACTCGATGTCGAGTATAAAAAAAAAACTCAAAAAAACTCTACCTTTCGAGTACTCACACACCCCTATTGTTGTTGCTTAACGTCTCTGTACTAAGGCTATTTGAGACGATGAGTGGCAATAGATGAGGATGAAGGACAATAACAAAAAATGCGGGATTCGAACACACATCCTCGTGGAGCTATACGCTTCGTACCAGCGCCTTAATTGTATGTGTCACCAAGGACGGCTTGGCGCACTAATAATATGCCCCTGACCAATTTTATTTTTTTTAAATTAACTTTACGATTAAAATCAACAATATCCGAGTTTCAAAACTTGTCAAGTTGATGAGTCAATCAAATATTTTCATAAGTGTCACAGAAAATATAGTAATTACTTTTTTTTAAAAGGAAAACTTAGCATCAAGTCAGTTAAAACTCTTGCTCCAAATGAAGCAAAAGTGCACTAGATTTAAATATGATTTAAACATGTTGCAAAGAACGTAGACTCACGTGACGATGGCGAGCGTGCAATGCTTGAGCTGTCCGTCCTCGACGAAGCCGTCCAACATCTCGCGGGGAATTCTGACGTAGCAGTCCGTGGTCAGCAAGTCAGCGGGATCCACGCAGCGCTCGGCGTGCACCTTCTTGCGGAACACCATGCGGTCGCACGAGTTCGCGCCGCCCACGCTGAACTCAAAGCCAAACTTACGGGCCTCGGTGCACACGCACTCAACCTGCGGACCAGGGGGAGAAACTTAACGAATGAGCTCAAAATGCAATCCTAGTTTTCGTTATGAGTTGTAGTGTGCGGGTACCAAAACTTTCGAGTCGGGTATTTGGGGGCCAACCCGATAGTAAAAAAAGGTACGTAACTAATTTTTGGGTATTCCAATACATTTTTAGGATAATGTTAGAGGGACAGGTTCAGAATTTACCAACTTTGTTGGAGGAGGTGCCGGTCCAGCCAAATTTGTTATCCTACATTCAAAATGCGTTCAATTAAAATTAAGACAATAGAAAATGAACTGGGAGAGAATAAGAATATTGCTAAAGACTCTTTAGTCTTTACAAATAAGGTTCACTATCCATTTTAAGATGCAGTATTATTTTGGCAGCTTTTTCCCTACCTGACCCAAAACTCCGAGGCAGTTTATTACCCAAACCAGATTAGTACTGTCAAAACCTCTACATGCACAATCCTAGTTATGAGCTATGAAAACTTGTTTTAAGCTATGTAGGCCTATTTTATATTTTAAATAATTTAATCATTCCTCCAGATCAACTCGGATCAAGTTCCTACTCACCGCCAACATCAGCGCCTGCTTGTCGACATCGTAGCGATGGTAGAACACGAAGGTCTGACCGAAGGCGGATATTATCTCCAGCATCGTGGAGCCATCGAACACGGGCTGTACGAAGCTGTGTACGGGCTCCATCCACAGGTGTTCCCTGTGAGACGTCAGCGCGTGGTCCGTCAGCTTGGCTCCCGGGCCGACCCAGCGACACGAGTCGGTCACGTCTGGAGGACAACAAACAACATTCATACACATTGCCGGGCTAGGATCTAAAAAATAACAAAATGTGATTTTAATAAAATAAATCATGATTTTAGATTTTTTAATAAAAAAAAATCACACACCGTCTTGTTTTCAAACAAATACAAATTTGTACAAACACTAACAGTAACTTTACCTTTGACCAACACAGACTTGTCAACAAAGCCACACCACATACAAACAAATGTTTGCTGTTGTCAGATTATTAAAGCCAGAGGCCATAATGTTTGAACGTCGAGGTCATTTGACATTTTGATTGTGAATAGGGAAGACGACGGGTACCCGCCCGACGAAGTCGGGTACGGGTACGTGTTTCCACTACCCGTTTACCCGTAAAACCCGATTCCTGAATTGAGGTGTCACATTGTAGGCGGAAGGCTAATGTAAACATGCGCTTTCTCATATCTTTTGTGCTTGGTGGCGTTTTTGTTTTGAATTATAATGTCCTTTGTTCATGCCGCCGACTTGTGGCAGTGTGCTTGTATGCCCCCCCCCACCCCCCTCCTCCTGCCTAACCACTCGTGCGATCTTCCAGAGATTGTACCGCGTAAATAATTGGATGAGCGAAGCGAAGACTTCAATTTCACCGACACACCAAAAAATTTAGCTCGGGTGTTTTTTTTTTTGTTTGTTTGTTTTTCCGTCTGTTTGTTCGCTCTCTACCGGGCAAACGGCATATCCGATCTTGATGAAAATTGGAGGGGGCCTTCGAAATCTCTGAACTTAGACTTGCTACGTTTTTGGGTACAATCGAAGAAATATTTCTCATGAATATCGTACTTTTACGATTTTTTAAATTTTTAGTGCGATATTTCGTGACATTTGGGCCGATTCTGACCAAACGGGTGGGGCTACAACGTTCATATTTCACATGGACATTAAAGTAATGGTGATGTATTGCTTTCTGAAAGAAAAAGTTGAAAAAGCTAGCCAGAATCTATAGAAATAAAGCTTTTAATATAAGTTTTTTGATTTTTTGTACGATATTTTCGTGCCATTTGGGCCAATTCTGACCAAACGGGTGGGGCTACAACGTTCATATTATACATGGACATTAAGGTTATGGTGATGTAGTACCTTTTGAAAGAAAAAGTTGAAAAAGCTAGCCAGAATCCATAGAAATAAAGCTTTTAATGTAAGTTTTTTACGGTAAATAATACCAATTGACAAGAAACAATAGAAACTTGACAACAATCACCTACAATGCGTAGGCAGCAAAACAAAGCACTTGCAAAAGTAAAGATATCCCACGCAAACTAAAAACTTTAAAAAGCTCATCCATCAACGCGGCGGGACTTTAGCGTTTTCCTAGTTACCACAACATCACTTATGTTTTCAATCTGCTAGAAGTCAAAACTTAAAAGCTATCACCCATGGTGATAACCTTTCCTTATCTTGTTTACTCTAATTCGGGCTCCAGTCCCCCCCCCCCACGCCCCGCGCCAACGCATCGTGAGTCGTGACCTTGACTTGACTGTGACAAGATATAAAGCAGATGCAACGAAACAGTGAGTGTTATCTTAGGTTAACTTAGCTGTTCCTCTTTCGTGATTATGAAATACTACTTCATCGGTACGTCATTGTTTATAGAACAGCATTACGTCGTCTGAGATATTACGATAATTGATGAGCGCGTTTCTTCACAGTTCATTAGACACCCCACTCGATTTTTTTGTGTTGCTACCCGGGTAACCCGCGGGTAATGTGGACGGGTACCCGGGTCGTAAAAAAGTCGAGTTTCGTCATCCCTAATTGTGAAGCAATTATTTACATAGGCCCTACATTTCCCTGGCAACTTAGGTATAGTAAATTTGGAGCCATAGATATGTTGGCATTAGTAACATTTTGGACTTAACATATTTGTTTACTTACAAAAGAAATATTAAAAATTTTAATAGATTTATTTATGAGTAGGACCTATCAATCGCAATGTCATATTTTACCTACATCAATCTAAGACATACTGACATATTGTGCCGTACAAACAGTAAAAAACACGAGGTGGTTGCAAACTGAACAGTCCTACTATAGTTAGTTTCAGTTAAGGTGGCTCTTGCTGAGGGATCACACTCGCAGCACTGACGCCCACACATTATGGCCTCTGGATCGACAAAATACACAAATAAAACACAAAATACAACAAAATTTACAAAATAAATAAAATAACTGTCTCTAAAACTGCTTTTGAAGAAGAACACGACTATTTTAAAACTAAGTCTTGCCTAAAATACTATATCCAAAGAATTGAATATTTAGGAAGCTTGCAAATAAAATGGCGACGTTTGATGCTCCTAAACATTGACATGGAGGTTGGGGTTGGCATAATAAGAGCTAGAATTTTAAGAAAATGATTACCAACCAGGCAAAAAAAATTGTTATTGCAATTCTTAAAATCATTATTTTGTTAAAACTTAAAATACTACCTCTGCAGGTCTAACTAAGTTCATTATTCACAACTTATAAAATATCACAATGGACTTAACATGACCAAATATGGTGATGTCATGTGTGGAGATTATCAACGTTGGAGTGCATGCTATCGCGTGACCTTGCCGAGTGGCAGGTACTAATGAACCGCGCGGTAACTCACCAGTTCCGTCCACGGGGCAGCACACTTGTTGCGCGGCACACTCTTCGCCGTGCTTGACTCTCTGCGCGGCGCCCAGCACCTTCCCGCACCCCTTGCACGGCATCTCCAGCGTCGCGTTGAGCGTCTCCAGCGTGTTGTTGCGTATGCTGGTGATGCGGCCGTCGCACACGCTGCACCTCTCCGGCCGGTGACTGTGAGGCTCGGTGGCCGCCGAGCAGCGCTTGCACACGTTGTGGCTGTACTCGCAGAGGAAGATCGGAGGCAGGAGGTAGTGCTTACACTTGGCACACGTCAGGGCGGACTCGATGAACTTGAGCATCGTGTGTAGCCGGAGTGGGGCGGCGAAGAGCGGGGGGAGGGGGAGGGGGGAGGGGTGGGGGGCGGCATGATGGCGGCCATCTGGGGGCACAAGAACCAGAGTATTACTTGTAGTAAAACATTGTTCTCCGCAACCGCCAAGGTTTTGGTGATCACATCCCTATATTTTTATATCATGTATCTATGTAGGCCTACTCTGAGAACATGAATAAACATGTTTTTTTTGTATTTTTTTTTTACCTTTCCCCCCACTGTAACATGTTTATTCATGTTGCCAGTTTAAGTATCCTAGCCATTTAGACCTCATCTATACCTAAGCAAAGTATCAATGTACACATATACACGTGAGTAGGGTAGATCTATCCAAGAGGACAAAATGTTTTGTGGATTAAGGTTAAAATTAAAGTTGGAGCTCAGTCTCTCTCTGCTCACTGAGGAAGGTCGTGGACCGGAAACGTTTATAGGTGGCTATGTAGTTTTAGTGTTTTTCTTTGTGTGTGTGTGTAGTCTACCTACCACTTCCACTTCAGGTAAGCTGTTGGTACCCTCTATTTGAGCACTCTCCTTATTGGCATTCTCTTTTGGCATTCTTTACACTTGTGACTTAAACGACTAAATTAGCTGCAGTCATCGTCAGCAGGTGAAAAGTGTTGTCCCCCTCAGCCCGTGCTTTATTTCCTCCATATCCCAACCTGTTGACTCTCCTCCAATCCAAACTAAAGTTGCTACTGTCTAGTAGGCCGTTTCCGAATCTTGGTCAACAACTCACCTGCTCCTCAGGCAGAGATTCGTCGACCGTGTCATCGCTGAGGCTCATCTTCTTGGCAAACGCGAGAGTCGTGCTAGCGCCGCATGCGATCTGCAACATTCCACGTCGGTTAAAGAAAACAGATCATTCTCTAGCTACAAACACAGAACACGACAAGCACCATGCAATATTGTCAAGGGAATAATTGTCATTTACTAGGTACGGTACTAGGAACTAGGAAGTACCGGTAATGCCGTCGTCGAGTAACTAAAAATTATAGAAATTGCAATAAATAGTAAATACCATTGACTTTGAACTGCACATAATGGCCTCATACCACTTTTTGAATTTGATAATTTTAAATATAGGGGCTACCTGTAGGGGCCTGTATTTAAAAATCTAAACATGGTAAGTTAGTTAATTAACAATAAATTTGCACAAATTATATTTTATTTCAGAGATTAGTGAATGGGAATTTTTTGAAGACATTTAGAATAAAAAAATTACTCCATGGCTCTTTGAGAAATAAATAATTTTAGGCTGCACAAATTTCAAAGAGAGTTCAGTTCTTTAGGGTAAGGTTCAGACTTGGTTAGGGGGGTTGTTGATCGAGTGGAGGATGAAGATTTCAGGCCTCGTGGATGTGGAGGCCAACTCTTGTGTCAAGGGAGTCCTTAGCCTAGTTACTAGTAGATGCATTTGGCAGAGGTTAATGTTGAGAGAACAAATAGGAGCCTATGCAGCTGATTGGATGAGTTCACGCTATGCTCAGCTCTGTAAATACTTTTCTAGATGAACGTCCGCAGTGAGGCAATGACGTAACTACTTCTTTCTATGCATAATACTGGGAGTAGAGCAATTGAAGCTGACTGAAGCTGAAGACATTAACTTGCATGGGTGGTATGAGCACACGCACGAAGAGGATGAAGATAGGCCGAGTATTCCAAGGAGTTGGTTGAGAACACTCTCACACTTACCAAAGATATCTCATAGAAAGCCATGCTTCGAACAATCGTTGGCGCAGACTTGTTAGCAGTGTCCTCGAAACCAAGTTGTCGGCACTTTCCCTGGCCAAAACACCACATTTTACCAGTTTCTGAAAACAAGCAAAGTACAGATCAGTGATTAGTGGGAAGAGATGGGTGGGAGCTAACAGCCTACCAAAGGTACAAAATAAAATGTAATCTCTGGAAATATTAATATGGAACACGCTGGGCTAAACATAGTCCTATGCTAACAGCAGGCAGTACACATTTGACACATTTTCGGGATGATTTTCCACGGACAGATAGCATCCGAATGATAAGAAACTTTGCAAGGTTGTCAAACAAAGATGTTGACTGTTCGAGAGGGCTTTTTTTGGGATGACTAGTTAACTTCAAACTTAAATTTTAATTTTGTGGTTGGGGGAAAAGGAAAAAAGGGAAACCCCAGTTCCTTTAAAAGGCTCTACTGGACCTGTATTTTTCGTGTGTTGCATGGTTTCGTACTTCCACGTATCAAAACGCACAATTGAGATATTTTTAAAATTTTTTTTTTTTCTACTCAGTAAAGACCCCAAATGAACGTTTTTTTGTGTACTTTTTCCAATATTGCCTTTTTTTTTTTTTTAAAATTTTTTAAATTTTTGGGGAAATTTTTTAACATTTACCCTTTTTTCGAAAATTTTTTTTAGGCGTTACCACACTTTTTGGAAAAGTACAAAACCCAAACGTGTAAGGGACCCCTTTTAAACTAGCATTCCTAAAATCAAAAATTTTTTTTGGAAAAGGGGGTGTCCGTGTCAGGGAATAAAAAGCATGTTTCGGCGCTATTTTGGGCTTTTTTGCTCCAGCAAGGGGGCGCAACCTAGCGACCGAAGCTTTTTCCCCATTTTGATGCAGGTCATTAATTTTGTTAATAATTTTGTTCTGATTGCGGCTGACTTTGCTCATAAACTATTTTTGCAGGACACCTTTGAATCATAAATCTATATCTTGGTATGAAAATTCAGGTTGTGCAATGTTTATTGCACCACAGACAATTTTCATACCGGCATCCCAAATTCAATTTATTATATGAAGGGAAAATTTTTTTTTGATTTTGTGGTCTCAATTTTTTTATTTATATCACAAGCAACAAAAGAAAAATTTAAATTCATCCACAGGGGTTAAAATTTTAAATGATTTATTCTTTAATTAAACCATAATTAATAAATTTTTTTTATGTTTTAATTTTTTAAACAATATGAAGTTGAGGGGGAAGTGGGGGGGGGGGGGGAGGAGGTTCAGGGCAACAAGTCCATTTGTTTTGGGTACAACATAAACTTTCCTAATAGGAAAAAAAAATGGGTTGAAGCACGCGGAAACCACTTTCCATGGAAAAAACATAATCTAATACATTTTTTATTCGCTTTTTTGGCAATTTCAATTAACATTGTATATATTATTGGTTTTAAACGTTTTTACCACCGGGGATTAAACCACGGCTGTCAAATAAGATGATAATCGTAACAAGTGGCTTTAATTGTTGGCTATTGTTTTATTAAATTTTGGGTAGATAAAATTATATTTTTTTTTCAACCAGGCACGGGACCATTTTTTTAAAATTAAGAAATTAATAAAAAAAAGGGGGAAGCATCTGCCCAGACATCGGGGTTGGGGGTTCAACCCCCGGGTTGGGGCACCTTTTTTTTAATTTTTGTTTTTGAAAAGACTCCCCTTAAAAACAGCGTCATAGCCCCAAATATAAATAATATCTACATAAAGAAAAAGCAAAGCGCTCTATGTAAATTCGCCTTTTGGTTCACTTCACCCCATTTTATGAAATTCTCTTCTCTCCAAACTCAAATCTTCGGGAAAAGGAACAGGATTAACAGTTATGCCGAAAAGAATTTAAAAAAACAATCTGTTTCCAAAAATAACAAATTTAAATCGTTTTTCCCTCTTTTATCTGGATAAGTTATCTGCTATTATCTATTTATATTTGAAATTTATTAATATACGCATAATCCCATCTGCTATTTTTTTGTGCAACATTCCCAACGTGGGCCCGATAAAGCCCCGAGTGTAAATTACCAGGGGAAAGGGCGACACCAACGTTCATTTCTTTTTCGAAACATGCAGTCCCCTTAAACCCGACGCAATTCTGTCCTCGAGATATAGGCAATCTGGTTTATTTTCATTCAATTTTTTTCGTGTCTGGCTAGTTTCTACTTAAAAAAGGGGGTGATCCCCAAAAAAAATAACTTAAAAATTGTGTGGGTAGGTGTGGGGGTTTAAATGTTGAAAAAACAATTTGGGCCCACTGCGTGTTATTTAAAAAAATCGGTATTGTAAGCATTTGTGTTGGTGTGAAATAATTTTGCTTGGGTCGGGGTTTTTTATATGTTTAACCGGGGTTTTATAGTAGGCGACTTACGTTTTGTTAGTATTTGCAAAAATTAAAAAGTGTACCCCGGGTTTGAACCCGGGGCCCGGGCCCTTAGCGCCGGGTTTGCTTTACCAAACGAGCTAGCACCACCAATTTAAATCGTCTAATTCGGGTTTTGTTTTGTCATTTGAGAGCAGGCACTAAAAAAACTAGAGAAACAAAATCCTCTATAACCCTGGGGGGATAACATTTTTAAACCCTTTGGCTTTTAAGTAGGCCTTTGCTCTGTTATTTAGTACTTTAGACAAAATTAAAAAAGTAACTAAAACCGGGTTTGAACCCGGCCCTTTAGCTGTCCGTACTGAAATGTAAAAATAGACCAAAAATTAGACGTTTTAAATTGGGGGGCGCATAGCTCGCTGGTAAAGCCACCCCGGGACAGCTAGGTCCCCGGGGTTTAAACCCCGGGTATCCTTTTTTAATATTATAAATATATACTCGTAAATATAATGTATTAGAGTCGATATTTATTTTTGTTGGAAAACAAGCAAACGTAGTCTAACGGGAATGTTTATACGTCTACTATTGTATTTTTGTATAACCTATTTACTTTTTTAATGGGAAATTAAAATTGTGTGGATTTAATAAAATAAAAAATAAATTATAATTTTTTCCCCTCGAGATAGGGGGACCATTTCACGCAGTGATTTATTTTTTGTATATGCATTTTAAAAAATGATAGGGCCGTTTTTTAATTATTTTGTGTTCGATTCTACATGACCCTCCATTATTTCATGGTTTTTTTGCTTGGTAAATGAGGCCTAAATGCTAGGATACTTAAAATGGGAACATGAATAAAAATGTTTTTGTGGGGGGAAAAGGGATAGAAGGACGACAGCTTTTCCTTTAAAAACGTTGGTATCGCACGACACAAAAAAATGATAGACAAAGTGCTGTACGTTTTTTGCCAAATAGTGGCATGCGCGTGTTTCAGTAATCCTTTTATTGACACACCGCACACATCCACCTATTGCTGTTTGTATAATTTTTTTTGCCCTGAGAAGTGATTGGTGGGGTTTTCATGAACAGAAATTAAAAAAAGTCCCACAAGGTTTTTATAGATCTCAGGTTTTCACTCTCCGGGCGGGTTCAAACCCAAATTAGCTTATAGAGACGACGTACCTATTTAGTATTATTTTTCTAATTACAGAATTTGTTAATTGAAAATGATGAAAACATTTACCACTGCACTAAAATAAAAACTAAATAGGCTTGCATCCCGGGATTCGCCTAAGGCTCAAAAATTCCCGGGTAAAAATTTCAGCTAGGATTGCTGGTGACGGGGTTAACCGTTTCCTTTCCAAAACAGAGTCTCACGCCCTTATGCTGAGCTCCTCTAACGGTTATTCGGTCAAAACAAGCCATGCGGTTTGACAAATGCTGTCAGAGATGCTGGGGAACTGTCGAATATTTTTGGTCTGGAAAATTTTTTCCAAACGGACACAAAAAAGGCGGTTTTCCGTGTAATATGCATTTCCGCCTGCCCGCCGCCTCGAGGTCCAATAAAACTTGCCATGCCCGGCGATGAGTCATTCAACCTTTAATAATTAAATTTTTTTTTATCCAAATTTTAAAGCACTTCTAACCCCGACCTTCCGGGATTTTTTTATAGTAGTCAAAGCAGGCCGAAGGGAATAATGCCAGAGCGTTGATTCCATGTAAAATAATATGTTTTCTTAATCCAAAAGGCTTGGGTTTGAGCTCCGCACTCATTGGCTCTTACAGCAAAACGGGCCCACCCGGGAACGAATCGAAAGCTGAATTAAAATTGTACTTTAAAATTTACACAATGGTTTTCTGATCAAAATATCTAATTTTTTAGGGATGTGCGGGTACCGACCTCGGGGCGGGCCGTCAAATTTTACCCCAAAAAGTCGGGTCGGGGAAAGAAAAAAAAGAAAAAACCCAATCTCTCCTTTTAAAAACCCCCCGCTCACACGCCCCAAAAACAGCTGAAGTCGGGGCGGACCCAAAACGCTACGACGTGGGGGCGGCTTTGCTATGTCTGTGGCCTTGGCTCTTCCGGCCTGTTCCCGCTGGAGTATAGGCCCTACTACCGTCATTTCGTGTCTGGGTTTTTCAAAGCTAATAACGGCATAAAGCAAGTTGAATATTACGTACTGGGGGAATGGTGAAAAAAAAACAACGCTAATAAAAATCGTCTAATGCCTAGGAGGCGAGGCGGCAGGCCTAGAACAAAGTTGCAAATTCATCTAGAAGTCCGATCTAGTGCGCATCGTTGCGCGCAGCAGAGCGTTGGGCGGAGTCAGACCGAAAGGCTGGTGCAAACGCGCGATTTCGTCAGATGCATGGCTGGTACAAACGCATGATTTCGTCGGCCGGAAGAGAAAAATACGCGATCGCATCGGTTTTTCTTGGGTTTTCGTATCGGAAATATTAGAAACGATTGTTACGATATTATTTCCGAGAATAACGAACGATTGATGCAGGAAAACGATAATAGCGGGTTTCACTGTACTAGGCTTAGGCCTACTCAAGCAAAAGTTCATAAGACGCGATTTGGAAGTACTTTGTGTCACACAGCCCAGAGTGGCTACCTGCAACCAATGCAAAACTGTTTTGTAGGATTTTTTTTTTTAATGAATTCTCAAATAAAAAAAATTTCACTACCCGAGCCCGACCCCGAGGGTACTTCAATTACCCGAGCCCGAGGGTACTTTCAATTACCCGACCCGAGCCCGACCCGAGTTCAAAAACCACTACCCGCCACATCCCTATAATTTTTGTTACATGTTATTATAAAAGGCAAGTAATAATAATATTGACACAACACATGAAGGCAGCAATGTTCATTCTGTATCAATGATGTACTTCGTTACGTATTTGACTTAGCGAGAATGGTTGTTGCTTTAAAATTTATTTATGCATTCTTGAATAGAGAAAATAATGTGAAAGGTTATTTTAAATGTCCGAGAAATAATAATATAATAACGCAAGTAAGCAAACATAAAATATACTTCGAAAGAAATTCATTACCGTTTCATAATTTCAACACACATTACATTGGTGTTCCTTCTCTTTCACAATTATTTTTTCACTTCATTAATTAACATACGTGCCTTGCCGTCGTTGTAGCATAGTGCATTACATTGGATGTCATTGGGTACAGCCATGGTGGTATATATCTTTAGGTGATTTCACTGCCAGAATTCTGTGGTCGCTTAATGCACGCAGTGCAGACAGTCGCCGACAGAATGCGCGACGTGTCAGGTGGTAGTCACGTGACGTAGAACTTACAAGATGGCGGCCTTGGGGACCAATCAGACGGCTCGAATTCGGAAATTCGAATGTTCCGCTTACGGATCTGAATGCACGGCCTTCAATAAAGTGCATACACACCGCCATCTATCGAGGTATTAGAGTCGATAAAAGAAGTTTTTCCAAACTTCTTTATCGACTTTCTCGTCACGTGACTACCACCTGACACGTCGCGATCCTGGCGGATTCCGTCTGAACTGCGTGCATTAAGCGACCACAAAAATAGCATTGCTGGATACGCAAGTGAAATCACCTAAAGATATATACCACCATGGGTACAGCTATTGGGTATAGGTTTTGAAGAAATATATTTGAATGAATTTAATGTATAGGTATATCATGGAAATAGTTTGTACGAATATTAAATATTTATGTTCTTATTAGGCCGCCACCTACAGAACAAATGTCATAATCAAAAGGCCGGAGAATAGTTGACTTTTTTCATCTTTCCGTTCAATGCAGTCAGAAAAAAATCGGAAGCATAAACTCAATGATAGGTACTATTGTTGTACACTATACATACTGTACTTTTATGGATACGGACTTGATAGAAGAAAATGTGACGAGTTTCAATCGTATTGAATATTCAAATGTCAAATGAATAATAAAAAACAGCACTTTCTTCAGAAGCCATTTCAAATTCCCATTCTTATATACCAGTCATCAATGGATCAGTTGCATGGTTGCATCAGGAGGTGGCTTTGCACAGCTAGCTAAAATATCATCCTGATTAAATGTATTCACAACCATATTAATATTATGGTATACTTATGTACGTAGCTATAGCGCAATAAACGGCACGTTACACGTACCCACGCATAATAAATTGTAATAATAAGTAGATTAAAATATGTAACAAACATGCCTCAAGTATGTCTTGTGGTCTTAAATCAGCGTTTCGAATATATACTTCTTACGGGGTGTTTCGATTCCACAGTTTTCAGTCGGTAAGATTTATACTTTTTTTCATTCATCACATACATTAATAACCAATTTGGAATTTCCTGATCATTTAAATTTACTCAATCACCCTAGATCAGGTTGCCGTTTTTACGGATTTTATCCGTTTTAACGGATTTTGAGGGTGCAAAACGGATACACGGATTTTTAGTCCAATTTACGGATTTAAATTTTTTTTTTTTTTTTTTTTTCCTTTTACCCCGTTTTTAACTAGGGCTGGTCAAAAAATCTATATTCAATGCGATATTGATAAGTGGGAATCTTTTCGATGAATAATAATATCAAAATTTACACCAAAAATGTAAAATTCGGAATTTTGGTGGAGGTGCCGGTAGGTAGTCTAAATTAAATTAACCTGCTGGTGCATATGGTGGAGGTGCCGGGTCATAACACGCGGTTGTGAGATCGTAAAAATAGGCATTTATGGTGATACCTTATCATTCTATCAACCCTATTTGGCCTCGAATCATTTTTTTCCCGATTGATTCGGGGCCTACAGGTTGGCTTGGTCGCTTTGATTTACTGTGTCCCACTGAAAATCAGTTATATAACTGAGTGGGTAGACTCTTTATACATTTAAAAAAAAAATTATTATTAAAAATAGCCTACCTACTCTATAAAAAAATTATATATTCAATTTTTTACAACAATTACATTATGATATATCGATATCGTATTGAAATTGGTACATTTAGGCATTTTAAGGATTTTTAAGGATTTGGGTGTTTCATTAAAGGATTTCTAAGGATTTTTGATCTGCTCAAACAGGATTTTTTTTTTTTCTTGGTGGCAACCCTGCCCTGGATCAAGCACCCTCTGTTGTAACTTGTCCACGGAGCGAGACTGCGAACGATTTTGAAATAATAGTGCTTCGCGCCTCGCGGACCGTAGACCGGACTCACGGTGCCGCAACCGTATCGCGGAGCTTCTGCAGTACATCGTGCAGCCACAGACGTACATTGCAACTACGGCCGTCTATTGGACGGCTATTTTTCGAATATTCTGAGTGACATTTGCGAAATCCCACCTCCAGTGCCTCTTTCAAGCTCCCATTATCACCAACTTAGGCCTACTGGCCAAACTCCGGTAGACTCTTAAAGGATGTAGGTAGCTGCTCGAGACAAGGTGCACAAATATTTATTTACAATTAACAATTGTCGAATGTTCACCGACCGTTAGAGAAGAACTAACAAAAAAAAATTGGGTGTTACTGTTAATGTTTATAATTTTTTGGATGAGCGTAGCGAGCAAAGCGAAGATTCCATTTCACTACACTGGAGAAAAAAATCCGGAATGTTTTTTTTTTTTTTCTGTATTTTTGTCTTGTCTGTTAACACGATTCCGGCTAAACCGATACTCCGATTGCGATGAAATTTTATGGAAGCCTTCGAAATCTCTGAACTAAGAACTGCCACGTTTTTGAGCGCAATCGAAAAATTATTTCTCATGAAAATCGCAATTTTACGATTTTTTTAGATTTTTAAAAAATTTCTTCGACTTATAACTCCTACATGCTTTATCCGATTGTAATGATTTTTTCACAGAACCTTAATTTTATGAATTGATATATTCGTGTGAAATTTGAGCGTAATCAAATAATTATTTCTCATGAAAATTGCAATTTTACAATTTTTTCCTTTTTTAAAATTACGATTAATTAAAAAAAAATAAGTTAATTTTTTATTTAATTTGATTTTATTTAAAAAAAATTTCAACAAAGTTCTGATTTTTTCACAGAACAACAGAAAATCCGCAAAACACATGGCAGCTCAATTCACCAATTACGCTCATCCAACAACGCGGCGGGACTTAAGCGTTTTCCTAGTAGATACACCATAGGCGTAGGTAGTTTTTCCTTGTTTATTTGCTCTTTACCAGACAGACGGCTAGGCCTACTCCAATCTTGATGAAATTTCAGGGTACCTTCAAAAGGTTTGAAAAGGTTTGAAGGTTTGAACAAGACACTTGTCGCACCCACCTGACAACAGCACCGTGTGTGCATCTCCGCAAGCCACCTGTCGGATCTTACGTCCCGCGAGAACTAGTCGAGGCTTCTTGGTGTAGAGATCGGGCGTTCCGACCTGGCCGTACTCGTTGTCTCCCCACGCCCACACGTCGCCGCTCTCTAACAACACAACACGGTCATGTGAAGGCAACAAAATACAGCACTTGGTGAAATACAGTAAGATCTCTCTTATCTGAGTTGGATGAGACCGGGGGCACCTCGGATTTGCGAAAAACTCGGATGGCGCGGATCAATTGTTTATTTGCTCTCGTAGCATAGCCTGATGTGGTAAAATGATATATGACACATGTAATGGATAAAGGAACATAAAATACACACGATACACTTCATACAGGGTATACTAAATGATTTAATAGCTTGTAATTCAAGCTCACGAACACACGTACACAATTAGGCCTACATGTCGTAATAAAAACGTATGTCTAGGCCTAGGCCTAGGCCTAAACTCGACGCAGTAGGCCTAGGCCTACAATGCAAACATAGGCCTAGGCCTAGCTCTCTTTCTCATGTGGGAAAACCTCTCACTACTATGCCCGCGCTGAAGATCATGACGCAAGATAAGTCTGGGAAAGAAATAAGATAAGCCCAGGAATAACAATTCAATGCGTCGTGATTACGAATTTCGTGAATCGGTTGAAACATGATTGCATCTAGTTCCACAACGACCATCTTTGAACAGCTGTGTGTGAGATGGCTGGATCGTATGCGCACGCGCAGGCGCGCGACGCACACTGACCTCTATATGCTCAGTGGGTGGCACTGACGCTTACCGGCGATGCGCCCGACGCACACTGACCACTGAACTCTATACGCTCAGTACACTGATGCACACTGCTCGAAAGTCGAGATATATCGCCGATCTATCTTCTTTGCACTCACTCGTAAGGCATGCCTACAAATGTATGCGAGTACATTTAAAAAAGTGCGGCGCGGCGTCTGTAATTATTTTTATGTTTTATTTACGTACAGTATTTAAAACTTTAATTTTTTTTTTTTTTTTTTTTTTTGCGGCTCGGTTAACACGGAACATCGGATAAGAGGAGATCGGATAAGAGAGATCTTACTGTATGTCAATCGTTTTAAGTTTTGACTAGCTTTAAAACAAAGTTTGGCGGGATTAATAAAAAAATACATTATTTCGTGAAAAACATTAAATTGGGCTTTGCAAGCTAAGATTTTTGCAGGTCGTGCCACCGTACCGGTAGTACCGGCCCTAAATGTTACGAATCATCAACATAGCAGGCTGTGACTGAATGACTCCGTGCAGTTCTTTGGGCACGGCATTGTGGATCATCCAGACTGGGCTTGTACTAAGGTGAGAAAGTGACAGTGCAAAGCCCAATTGGAAAACGCTGTATGATGATTCTCTTGTAGCGAAGCTGCGGGATGAAGGGTCAGCGTAGTATTAGCCAAGTGCTAAAATGGGGATAGGCAGAGCAGACTAGACTAATACGCACCTGTCACGACCACCGAGTGCCTGGCACCGCAGGCCGCGTGAACGACAGAAGACGTCAGCGCGACGGGTTGCGGAGTCGAAGTCTCTGCGGCGATCTCGATCCCGAGCTGACCCGAGAAGTTTCCACCGCTGACCAACAGGGAGCCGTCGACTGGAACCAGAAACAACACTCGAGACACGGCCGCTGCGAACTAACTGAACTGCTTAATGACATCCAGTTAGACTTAAAGAGTTTTATTCACGAGACATTCAAAGAGACTTGGGAGCGAGTTCTTTAGATTTTCCCCATTCTCATAACAGATTATGAAAATGTGTTAATGTTAACACCACCAAAATGACCAACCTTTAACTTTGATTGATCTATACTACAACATTAATACATTTTAATAATTGTTACCTAAGTGAAATACGTAGGGAAATCCAAATAAAACACATGGCACGTTCAAATCCCATTGAATTTCTCATGAATACTCTTTAACCTTTTCAATGCTGGGTTTTGAACGGATCACCCAACACCCCAGTGCTGGGTTATTTTGAGCAAAAAGTCAATTCCTCTCACTTGTATTTGATAGTACATAATATTTAACTTATCAAAATGTTTACTCATCCTTGAAACAAAGTAGATTTCATTACACTATACACCTTGAGTAGATTGTCTTGCTTTTATACTGTCAAGACTATTATTTACATGTGACAATTGCCCTAGCATAGGCCTATGTAAGTGTGAGCTGGTTTTCGTCACCTAGGCCTACTGACAACGTCCTCTACTTATCTATTTTTTCAATCTTTACTTCAAAGTCTATGATCGCTAAACAAGTCCGAATATGGATCATAAACCTCTTCATTACAACCCATTTTGCATAATAACTGTGTCATTTTATCATCCTAACCTAACCTTTTCCAGACGCCATTATTATCTTTACTTGATGTTCTGTCAATTTGCACTACTGAAATAATATGACACCGGGCCGACTTGGCTAACCTTTCCCCTCTCTGTCTAGCGTGGCGCGCGCACCATGCTAACCCGTCTCAGTATGCGCGCGCATCACATAATGTCTGCCGCTCAGTTCAAAGAAATAGTTAACCTTATTGACTGAGGAAATAAAATAAAAAAACCTTCAAAACCTTAACGTTTCTAATTAAAATATAAATTACTTTTACCGGAAAGGAGTTCTATTAACTATTATTAAAAATTAAACAAAAAATACCTTCAAAACCTTTAACGTTACTATTTAAAATATAAAAACATTGTTGGGGGTTTGAACCAGCGCAGGGCGAACCCTACCTTAGCAATCCCATCTGTTACCACCCTGCTACGGCGCACTGTGTACGTTGTCCGCCTATAAACGTATATAGTGGCATCGCAAGCGAGCCGTGAGCGCGCGGTGGTGGGGGAAGGTTAGCAAAGTCGGCCTTTAGATTCAACCTTGTTTTTGCAATTTGCCTAATGAAATAACTGACAGAGCCATCTGTGGTCAAACTACCAAACTAGAAGATGGTTGAACAGCTTGCACTTAGAGTGCAGCACAGTTGAAAAAATCTACTTTTTACAATCGATTATAGCTATCAGAAGCAACAAGCGCGCGCGTTTCGAAACAACCTCAACTCCAGTATACTCGACGGCCGCACAGAAAAGGTTAACCCTTTATAGTTTACCGGTAAGTATACCTACCACCACATTTAAACTGTCAGTTTTTCATACTTTTAACCCAAGTGAAAAGCTGCATTGTTTTGTTTGGATTTGGTAGAATTTTTCCATATTAAAGTTTAATGATGAGAAGGAATTTAGGAATTATTCAAAAATCTAATTGATTAATAATTGTGTATAAAAACACTCTTCAACACAAATTATAGGGATATCCTGGATATTTTGTTTGCCTGTAATAAATTCAATTTGAACATTAAAAAAAAAAATGGAAAATTGCAAAAAAATAATTTTTAATTAAATTAAATTTTGATTTTTTTCAACTTTGATGTCAATTTGGAATCAAAAAGCAGCATTTTATTCCTAAAAGATCAAGGAAAAAATCTAAAAATAATTATAAAATTCTAAAAAAAAAAAAATGTGAAGCTAGAAAGTAAAATTTCGGGTCCTTCTCTTTGTAAAGGGTTAAATCTAATTTTAGAAGCTGGCTTTCAAGAGGAGTAGGCCTACACTACACTGACCTGTGACGAACATGTTGTGGTAGGAACCGCAACTGATGCTCGCGATGGGACTGCTCTTGATCACGAGGAGAGTGGGTGAACGCACTGAGCCGCCACGGTGACCGAAACCAAGTTCACCCCAGCCGTTGTTGCCCCAGACGTAGACTTGGCCGCTCACTGAAACACAGCCAAGATACACGTGACAGCAGGGTACATCACACAGCACATATGCATATCATGCAGACTCAACACAGTCAAACCTCTCATCAGTCATCTAACCAATAACTCCAGTTAGTACTCTAAAAACACTTGCAGATTGGTTTGTCAGCGCCCGAGACAAATGGTTGAAAACTTGCTATTTTAAATTAACCTAAATTGTGCTTTATATTGTGCAAGGATAGGGTATGAATGGGCTCCAACCGGCTCCCAAAGAATTCAAAAAGAATATATTTACAACCTGTTCCCACTGTCATTGAGCTCATCACAAGTTTCTGCAACTTGAATTTCAAATTGTTTAATTATTTGAAGTTCTTGAACACAATTTAAAATTGTATTCTTTGTGGAAATCTGTCAAGAGATTTATTCATTTACGTGGAGTGTTGATAACACTGTATCTCAACTACTAAACACAACCTCAATCTTCTTTCTTCTTCTCCGATGCACAAACTACGAATTGGTGAACTTTCAGACAAGCCGGAGTGAAAGATTCTGTAGTGTCGGGTGACCATAGGTAGGCCTATTTCAAAACTTAACAACTAGGACATGGAATTTTTAAATTTTGCAACAAAGCGCAAATGCAAACGTTCCTACAGGAGTTTGGCCTCGACTGAACCCATTTTTCAGCGAAAACATTCTTTTCTCGCTTTAAATTGATGCAAAGGTTGCTTTTTAGCGTTTTTGGTCTTTCGAGAGATTGCTCGTCATCAAATTATCAAAACACGCACCTGCCCCGCATTTGCCGATTTAGGCCTATTCAAGTACCTGTAGTGAAACATGTTTAAAATCATGAAAAGTACAGGCAATCTTAAAAGGAACGTATGTCATGCACATTTACAAAATAAATTATGGTGGCATTTCAAGACAAATGAATAAAAACGTAGACCAACTAGAGTAGAAAACCTGGACATTTGGATGTCCCGGAACAGGTGCCTGAAGATCAGGACTGTCCGAGACGTCTGGGACTTAAGTATGAACCAGAGCCAGTAGGACTGCCCAAATTTATATAACCCATAGTAATACCATTTAATTTATTTAAGAAGTTCAGGTTAGGTACAAGATGAAATTGAAATTTTTTCGGATAATTTTAACATTTTTTTTCAGGGCTAGCCTATATTTTAAAAAAATTGGCAAATTTTGCAGTTGACGTAGCCCATTAATTTTACATTAAACAGTTATTTTCTCTGCTTGGCTTTTTTTTTTTTTTTTTTTTTTTTTTTTTAGATTTTTTTCATATTATTAAATGTGTAACATTTTTGTGGTTAAAAATTGAGCATGTTAACCTTTTTTTGAAATTATACACAAGACTTTCAAAATTTCTCTCAAAAGTTCCCCTGAAAAATGGATGAGTATGATGACTCGTCCAAGTACTCCAATGGGTTAATTCACTTGACATTTGAACAACCCTACTGACCGCGTTTAGACATGTACCCTCTAAATGCCAACCTTTGTGCATCATCCCTAAATATTTCCCTCTTTAAATGATTGACTTTCTTTACATAAAGTCCAGTGATGAACAAAAAGAGGGTACAATAAAACTGGGAAACATAATTTTTTCTTGGTGTGGTTTTGGGAAATCACAGTTATTTTTTTAAAAAACTTTTTGCTGTTTCTTGGCAAAGAGGGCATTTAATTTTAGTCACAAGCACCAAGAAGGGCATTTACAAATATAAAACATGTCAGCTCTACCTGCCAGCCCTGCGGAGTGGCTTCCTCCGGCCGCCCCTGGCCTGCACGGTCCCGTGTTTAAACGTGTCACCTACCTTCCAGCCCTGCGGGGTGCTTTCCCG
>JAMZAV010004361.1:0-54440 GCA_024449915.1 Sweltsa coloradensis
ACCCCGGGCTACCGCTTGTTACCCTTTTTATAAGGCCATCAGCCAACCATAAGTTTAAAACCACTAGCCTTAGGAACTAGGCTAACCAGGTGTTCCAGTGCACAGCAGCCGCAGCCAGCCGTGAGATCTCTCTGAGGACCAGGGGGTCGGTAAGCCTAGTGTGCTCCGAGAGGTATGCTATTACCCCTCGGAACACCGGTTTTTTCTTGTGCATTGTCATGAGTAGTCATTTAACAGTTATCCGTGTCGGGACACCCTCCCTGTTATTGTTCTGCAGCTAATTACCAGAACAACGCGTGATAAAATTGATAATTTTATTGCTGGCGCCCAAAACCGAGTAAGGAGTGTAGAGTAGTAGCTAAGAAGACAATTAGGTCATCTAGGTACTTTAGTCCAGAGTGTCTAGGGCTTGAACGTCATAATTGACGAACCACCGTGGGGCTTTACCCAGTCGCCAGGGGTTGAGTGTCATAATTGTCGACCATCAGTGGGGCTTTAGTCAGGGTTCGAGGCCCTATCCGTCATAATTGACACCCACTGTGGGGCTCGCGTGCCTATAAGTAGGCTCGCGCAATTCCCTGAACGTCAAAATCAGGTACCGCCTAACGCGCGCGTAATATTCGGTTGGACGGGCACCTCCACCATCGCCTCACATTTTGCACACGAAAAGGTTCAATTTGGCGATTTAATTTGCGTTTTTACCAGTTTGATTCAATTTGTTCGTTATTTGCGCAATGAATATATACATGAATACATACATGAAATTTTGCAAAATTAGCGTTTTCAAAATGTGTTTTTTCCCATCTCTAAATTATGTAATTTGCGACAATATTCCCATTTAGGAAATTAAAAAGGACATCAAAATTTTTTTGAAAATTTTTGTCATCACCATTTTTCACTACCTCTAGTGATAGGTAGGCCTACCATTTAGGCCTTGGTCTGCTTCTGTCGAAAAGTATTACTAGGGCAAAAAACAGTGAATTGTACCATTTTGCAAGGGGATGCAGCCTAACTTAAGTGATTTAAACCTTTGAAGTAGGGATGACATGGCGAAATCGATTCCTTCTCCCATGATTCCTCACTCGACAGATTAAACGTCACCCATCATATTTTGGGGCGTGGCAAAGTGGTGAACCTCGTGTCTACTGTCCCTCCCTCTCCCAACAGGCCCCGATCGTACACAAAGGCAGGCCAGTTATGGTCAACAGGGCAACGACCCAACGTTGCGAAATACATCATTCCGTGACAATTTACAGGCGGGCAAGACACGCCTTTACGGGCTCCGCGGAAAACGACCGCAGAAATATCGCCGCATATCACAGGTTTCCGCAGAAAATGACCACAAAATAACAGAGCATAGCCTATAATTAGGGCCCAAAAAGTTTTTTCATGGGAATCGATTCTTAGGTCACAATGATCGCTTACAATTTTTTTGAATCGATACCATTCCCACTTTGAAAAATGCGTGATGCCTAGGTCTACTAAATAAGTAGAAATATTTTTTTGGCCAATTATTTGACCGGTCAAATTGAAATGACTTGGTTAATTTACAATATTTTACCGGCTTGCCCTCTCTAGGGGCCATTAGGCTAATAATAATCCTATTTAGGCATATACTTACTACAAAGGGATCCGGAGGTCCAATAATAAGCACTTCCCACTGGTAAATATCATTGTCATCTATTAGACCAGCTGAAAACCCTCAACAGGATTTTTGTTTAACTCTGAAAAATTAAAAAAATAAGAATTAATTTCTCATTCCTGCCTAACATTCATTTCCTGAAAACAACCGACAAAGCAGGCAACAGCAATAGGCTGTACTTTTTTGCACAACTTCTTGATACAACTACACATTCCAACAATAATTTATCAAACTTATGATCGAGAGGCTTGGTGAAACTTATTTTACATATTTTATAAGACCTAAATTTTGTTACGTTTTATATTAGTGATGACATCGGGTAGTAAATATTGGAGTCGACTCCGGAGCCTTGGGAACCGGGTAGGAGTCGACTCCCCGATCCGCAATTATTTAAAAAAAAAAAAAAAAAATTTTTTAAATTTTTGTATGCTAAAGTTATTTTTAGCCAACTACTCTAGTTAAATAAATAATAAATAAATTGTATGAGTCTACCCACTCAGTTATATATAACTGATTTTCAGTGGGCTTGCTCAACGTCCGGCCATTCCCCCCATTCCCTCCACCCGCTACGTATCACTAGCTTGCTTGTCTCTTGGCCTGGCCAAGACTCTCGCTGATTTGTTATGTTTACGTTTTGAGATAAGATTACGACTAAGGCACCAAAAAAAATAAAAAATAAATACGATTCCTTGAAAATGGAGTCGACTCCGATAGGAGTCGGGTAGGAGTCGGGTATCCGAGTACCCGATGTCATCCCTATTTTATATGTTATGTTACCGTACGTAAGGTTTAAATTACTTTAGAAGATGAAACTTATCGGAACGGAACGGCCACTGTGACCTGTGTGCTTGCTCCAAAGCAAGTAAGCAGATGCGCGCGGTTTTGGCGGGCCAATGAGAGACCAGTATTTATACCAGTGCTCATTTCCATCAGTTGTGGATGTTTTTGAGTGTCAGTATCTACAGTGCATTGTTCAATTATGATAACCATGTCCTTTCAGTAACAATTTTGTCCATTCCGTAACGTTAGTGTCGTTTCTGTTTTTTACCAAATCCAAAGATAATTCCTAATAACAAATCGTATCTACTATTAATTGACATTTGTTGTGGACGATTTTGAATGTTAACAACTTTACATTTTCATATATGGGTCATTCTCAAACGTAATGACCATATTGAAAAAAATGCTTGGGTCATTCCATATCAAATCAACTAAACTATTTTCTTCACTATTTCCGATTTGCCTAAAATTTAGCACACACAATAAAAAATAAAAAAAAAGTTGACGTGTTTTTTTTTTTTTTTTTGACTTAACGTTTTTGATTTACGGGACCTCGAAATATCGACTTTTTGACGTTTTGGCCAGCGCGCTACAGTGCTCAACAATACATAACTTTGGCCCTAATTGACCTAGAAGGCTAAATTTGGGTTTGTTTTAAAGCTGTGATCAAGGGCTTTCTAAATATATATCACAACATGCATTTTCATGAAGGTGTAACTGAAAGCTCAACAATAATCTGGTTTGAGCTCACCCCCAGTCCAAAAGGATCTCTTTTTTTTTTTTTTTTTTTTTATGGAATTGGACACATGTTCTTGACAGACCCTGAAAATTTGAACATGGGCCGAGAGATAGTTCCAGAGATATGAATTAAAGTATAGTCAGAAGTGTTGATGTATGCTGATTTGGTTTAGCTAAATTTCTTCCCTTCACAAAATAGAATTCAATAGGTAGGCCTATACCTATCATTATATTTTAAGTATCTCAGTAGGCGTACCTTATAATTACACAATACAAAATGAACACAACAATGTGGTTAAATTTTTAGTGAAAAGGGCCCATAGCCAACACCAAGGTGTCAACCAAATATGGTGTCTTTTAGGTATTTGAATTAACTAATCATTCAATTTATAAGTAGGCCTACTATAATTATTAAAGTTATTATTACATAATGCCTACTATTGATGTATTAATATAAGTCAAATTAAAGTGTGGTGACAGGTTTAATAGTTAATACACAGACTATAATATTTGCCTCTAAAAGTAATAAGAGATCGCGCCACCGCCGCGCGGATTCTTGCAATATGGCTGAAGATATGGGGTTCGCCTCTGTTTACTACACGCTGGCGTATGGAAATCAACAGTCTTTTAAAGCGACAACGACACATGTTTATGTCTGACTCTAAAAACAATTATAATAATAATATATGCTACTGATATTAAGCTTAAGAAGAAATGGTTAAATTGGCGATTATCGTTATATAATGGATTGGTGTGTCATGCAGATGATATAGTTTTTTGTTGATTTTTGTGCCTGCATTTTGCACTCGTAACATAACATTCTATGTTTTTTCCAACTGACAACATATAAAGCTACACGTGAGTGGTAAACGGCAAAACAAATGTGGTAGTATAATTATTATACCCTGCCCCTCACTTTACGTATTTAGGCCTATACGTATTAACTGATAATGAAAGTGAAATGCAACACAGAAACTTGAATCGTGGAAGAATCAGCACCAATAACATGTCTACTGTGTTCCATGTAGATAGTAACCTGTTTTACATTTAGTCGGTTTTCTAATCTGATGTACCGGTATTAATTTCCAATCTGGTGGTTTAGCCTTTCCACGTTAATATAAAAGCCCCCCATATATGGATGGACACCTTGGCGTTGGTTATGGGGCGTTTTACTAAAATCAACCACATTGTTGTGTACATTTTGTGTAAGTGTAATTATAAGGTAAACCTATTGAAATACAAAATAATGATTAATATAATGATATAGGCCTACTATTGAATTCTATTTTGTGAAAGGAAGCAAGTTAGCAAAAAGAAATCAGCATGCAACAACACTTCTGACTATACTTTAATTCATATCTCTGGAACTATCTCTCGGCCCATGTTCAAATTTTCAGGGTCTGTCAAGAACATGTGTCCAATTCCATAAAAAAAAAATTAAGAAAAAAAAGAGATCCTTTTGGACGGGGGGTGAGCTCAAACCAGATTATTGTTGAGCTTTCAGTTACACCTTCATGAAAATGCATGTTGTGATATATATTTAGAAAGCCCTTGATCACAGCTTTAAAACAAACCCAAATTGAGCCTTCTAGGTTAATTAGGGCCAAAGTTATGTATTGTTGAGCACTGTAGCGCGCTGGCCAAAACGTCAAAAAGTCGATATTTCGAGGTCCCGTAAATCGAAAACTGGAAGTCAAAAAAAAAAAAAACATAAACATTTATTTTTATTTCTTAGTGTGTACCAAATTTTATTTAATTTGAAGAGACTCAAGATTATTTTGCACTTTTTTCAGTTTATTTGATTTGGAATGACCGCTTGCAAGAAAAAATTATAACATAAAATTGGATGCCTCCTTAAAAAAATACATTATCCAATAATTTGTTCTTACAGCCCTAAAAGGGTTTATTTAAAAAAACAAAAATGTTTACATACAAGCATTTTCATCAATCCAAGTGTACGAAAATGTCATGACTGTTACCGGACATAAAAGTGACAATTGATGTAAGAAGTTATTTATTAAATCTATATTCATGTGCACAATAGTTTTAGTTACATTATCACACAAAACTAATACATTTAATAAAATATACATTTTTATTTTAATCACTTTTTATAATACCAAAATGTCAAGAATGTTACTCAAATTTCAAAACCTGGTAATTAACTTACTAATAATGGACAAATGGCAAATCAAATTTTATCAAGATCACTGTTAGCAATGAAGTATTAATATTATAAATAAGATTAAAAATGCGATTCAGTTATTTTAAACTTTAAATAAGACGATGAGGTGCTGGTTAAACCTTAACTGACAGATAAATGTGTGTATAAAGATGGCGGCTGTAGAGTTTTAGGTTATGTTGGTTCAGTTGATGCTTTGGGGTTGATGTAGTTGACTCTTTTTGATTTTTCTGATGAAGAAGAAGACTGTAAATTTATTAAATTTATTGAACGGCCAAGAAGGCATAATGAATCTCGCCAACGAATTGATAATTTTACCTATTGGGATGACATATTTTTGTATGAGGTTTTCCATGTGTCTGGTAGGCCCTACCTTCTGACAACTACAGACAGGCCTCAATTACTAGGTAGGCCTAAGCCTACATACATGCCCATTAATTGACCTAGACTTGACATAAACCTATTTCCTAGTCCCACATGAGGCCTAGGCCCCAGTCATATTTGGCCTACTAGGCCTATTATTATTATTAATTTAAAAAAAAATAAGTTAAAAATGAGATGAAAAATTATCAAAATTGCTTTTTTTAAATCCTCTGCCAGGTGCCTAATTCAGAGGATTTAAAAAAAGCGATTTTGATAACTTTTCATCTCATTTTTAACTCGGAAGGAATGATCGCATCCCAACGAAAACTAGCGTGGCTGTTAGGTACCTAAATAGCTCTGATTATGACGTATTCAAAGTTCATTTGACGTTTCATGACGGCTGGGAAACACCCTGAAAACTCAAAAAACGTGTTTTTTTAAACGAGTTACCTGAGTGTATAGTAGGTACCTTATAGCGGGCACCTAGGTAATAGGTTTTGCAAAATAAAAGCTTCCTGTAGACAACCTCAATGCCTACTACTTATGGGGTGGAAATTTGGTGGGAATAAAATATCCAAGGGCTATATTATTGGGCTTAATCTGAGATTTTACCGAATATATCTAAGGAAATCCATGAAAAAAATCTTCAGTAAGGATTTTAAAGTGTGAGTTTTGATCCAGGTACGTCCCAAAATATAGTCTCGATGCGTAGTACGTGAGAAACCTCTATCGGCGAATTACATTAATAGGCCTACATAATATGATTTAAGTGCGCCTAAACGTAAGTACACATATTTTTGACTACATACTCGTAGGTTCATGACCCTACAGATTGTAATAATAACCTTTTTCTGCCATGATTGACTTATACCGTATCAAGTGTGGCCTATTTACTAATTATTTACAACAATGAGACAATCATCAAACATTATTGTGCCAATAGAAAAACGATTACCAAATTATATTGAAAAAATACAAAATTTGACCTTCATTGACCTCTGCTGGCCACAAAATTAATTTTAAACAATTGAAATATTTTTTATTTGAAAGACCCTTAAAAAAGCTTTGATTACATACCATGGATACTAGGTTTCAAAAATGCATTTTTTTTAAATTCAATTTTATTATATTTTCATTTAGGGGATGATTAGACCCACCCACCCTATGGGGATTTTAGGGGTTTCTTCATGGGAAATTTAGTTTTTTTTTCTGAATCCAATGATGCCAAATTCGCTTCTGTTGCAATTTGTCCTAGGTTCGGCATCAAATTTGCGGACTATATAGGCTACACGCAGTTCAACCCTCAGCAGCTGGCTCCTCTCTTGCATTACAGTAGAGTGAAGAAAAAATTGAGGGAGGAAAAATGCAGACTCTAGGCACAGATAACAGAGTACACTACTCTGTTATCTGTGCTCTGGGTGTTATAGAACGGGCCTATGTAGGCCTATTTGTATAATTAATTGACAACAAAAGTAGACTAGTTTTCTTCTAATGTTTCACTAAAATAATGAAGAGTTTAATCAAAAATAGTTTTAAAAATATGTATTTAGGCCTACTCCACATTTCATTGATAACGGAATTAGGCCTACAGAAAACTATTGCGTTGAAAACAGTGTTAAATGTTGATAATGTAGACTCCCTTGTAAAGTCACCACCATTTTTTCAAAGATTATTTAAATCGTTCGCTGGAGTAATTCCGTTACCAAAAATATATAGGCCTACCTACCTTAAATCATTTTAAATACCAACCAAAATGCCCAACATCCTTAAAGCTTCTCAATAATTTGTATTAGACCATCATTAAGAGTTCTATTAAATTACATGCAAGCATCCTATTTAAATGTATAGCCTAGGTAATTCGCTGCAGGGTAATTCCGTTACCGAATATGAATGCAGTTTTAATAGGCTTATATGGTACCGGTAGTAGGTACATAATTTAATTATTTTTAACTAGGGTAGCCTAGCCTACCGTATGTTATTTTTGTTTAGTACTATGTAGTGTACTCTATTATCTGTGGTAGTCTACTATTCTTCTAGTTGTTGTAGAAGCTACAAAATAATTTTATTGCACTTACACAGGTTTTCAATAATTATTAACTAAACCATAGACACATAGAAATTCCAGTGTCATTCCGTTACCAGTAAAAAACCTGTCTGAAAACTCATTTTTAAAATAATTTAAAATTAAAATAAACAAGTGCTAAATTTAGTTCCTGGAGTTGACATTTGGGACCTAAAATTATAATATTGTGTAAATATGCATTAGGTAGTCCATAGGCCCAGTGGACGTGGAAAAAAACAAAAACAAAAACAACAACAACAACAACAAAAACAAAAACAAAAACAACAAATGTAGGCCTAAACGTTTAAAAAACTTGACAGGGATTCAAACCAACGAACCCTCACACAGTCTTCTAAGTCAAACGTATCCTGCCACACCGCACTGTAATATGCGGACTATAAACATGTTAGGTTGTTGGTAACTGATTGAACATAAAAATAATTTCTTGCCATTCTTACGTCTGAACGTAAAAAGATTTTTTTTTATAGGCCTACCATTCTTAGGCCTACGTTTGAACATAAAATAATTTCTTGCCATTCTTACGTTCGAACGTACAGGCCCATTCACAACCACTTTCCCATTGAATTCCTATAGCTAGCAGAGCAGTGTCGTAGGAACCGGGGGTGACTACTCGGAAATATCATCCAATTTTGGATTGTTAACATTGAAAAAAAAAATGCTGTGTGCTGTTTTAAAAGTTAGGCCTACAAAACATGTTTTATTGTTTTCAAATTTGATACCTATTGTAACAATAACATAGACCTAGGTACCGTACCGGTAGTTAAAAAACAAAATTACAAATCAAAATGACCCTTAATGGCACAAAATTTTTTTTTTCTCACTTGGAGGGGGAAAATAAAAAAATCTTTTTCTTTAAAAAATCATGCTAAAGAAGTTGAAAAAATGCTATCAACTACAGAACACATAAATACACTAACAATTCAATCCACTATTATGTTCCTGTTTACCCCAGCAGTATAGGCCTAACACTGTTAATTCTGATATGTTCCCCATTAGGGCCTACCTCAAATTGTTCCTTTCTACCCCAGAAAACATTGATGCTGGGGTAAAGGGGAACAAGGCTGAGTTCAAGGGGATGCTTAACATTTAAAAAAATAACAAAATCACCTAGGGATGGGACGTTTAAACGTTTCGTGGACGTTAGAGGTTATTAAATTCGCAAAACGTTTAGTAATTTTTTTTTTTTTAATGAAATGTTTTTTTTATCACTTTTGGAGTCTACACAAACACGGACTAACAGATTACGCCGATAATTTTCTAAAAATGCTCAATTTTGGTGGAGGTGCCGGGTCCCAGGCTGTATTAACCCATTGAGCCACCAGTTGATTTTGCTTATTTTGCCCGTACGGATCCAGTTAAATCCGTATTACGGGGGATGGCACCCAGCCGCACCCTGCCTACGGGCCGAAATCGCATAAATGCACAAAATTGATGGCCTAGGCCTATTGTTTTTAGTTCATATGCTTTGCTTTTCTAGTTTTTATTCCCGCCAGCCCTAGGCCTAAACTCTACTTGTGTCATCGTCTTATTTTATCTTGGTTAGAAGTACCCTAGTCTTCATACACAACAATATTATCGCTTACATCATTTGCAAGCTAATCAACAACACTTCCTGAATCTCACAATATATCACGCCCATTGGAAATTCAGCACAATCGCCTTCAGATTCGCCATCTCGTAACATTCAGGAGCTTTACGTCAGTTTTACGAAGTAAACAACAGCTGAGAAGCCTATTTCTGTTACGGCGCACCGCCTTGACAATTTGTAGGCCATCATATTATTTGTAGTCATCTGTGAAATGGCCGTGATCGAGAATTTATCGGAGAAAAAAACTCAACCACGTCGGTAAAAGAGTCAGCCTCCATATAGTGCTGCTATCTGTGTGAGATTGACTGAACTACGCCGGTTTGGCGCGAATTCAAAGACAAACGGAACGGACACGGAACTGTTCCGTATGTCCGTTTTTGGGCCACACTCGTGGAATACGGAACGGTTCCGTAAGTCGGCTCCAATGGGTTAAGACATCTTGTCTGTTACATGGTGGAAGTGCCGGGTCATTAAATGCAAGAGTGAGAATAAAACCGTTGTTAATTATTCGTCGGCCTGTCATGAGACAAAGTTACGATTTTTGTTATTAAACCTAGGCCTCTGCCTACCTATTTTTTTTATTTTTTTTTTTTTTTAGAAAATAGGGTTTAGAACGTAATGTTTGAACGTGATTAGTTCAAGGGGTTAAACTTTACAAAATTAAACGCTTTTTCCCCTCCCTAAAATCACCATTATGTGGGTAGGCCCTACCTAATTTAAGGGAAGTTTTTGAAACCACACTTTGTGGATTTCAAACAGTAGGCCTAGGCCTACACTTAAGGAAAAAATACAAGAGTGAAGAGTGATTAAAAGTGTTAAAACATGAAGCAAACTTTTTTTGTTAGGTTGGTACAAAAACAAAATTTACATGAGCCACGATTTGAAAAAAATGATTTTATTTACTACCACGATTCAGAAATTAAAAAAGTCCGCCCCAACCGGGAATCGAACCACGGATCTCCCGCATTCCAGACAGGCGTCTTAACCACTAGACCATCTGTAGGACCGTAGGAGATCCGTGGTTCGATTCCCGGTTGGGGCGGACTTTTTTAATTTCTGAATTGTGGTAAATAAAAAAATAAAATCAATTTCACCTACGGGAGTGTTTCCCGATTAACCAAATGGAGAAATTGAAAAAAATGCTTATTTTGTAGGCCTATTTGCCCTGTAATGAACCTAAATCAATTTAGGGGGTAGGCTACTTCTTTGGTTGGGGCGGTCCAACTATCTTTAGGCTGCGCCACTCCTCGTTTCTAAAAAAATACTCTAGGCCTACCTACAAAACCTTTAACGTCACTATTTTTCGCCGTACTTTCAAAACCAAAAGGACTTTCGTTTGAAATCGCAACGTTAAAGGTTTTGAAGGTTATTTTTGTTGTTGGTTGTTGTGTTGATAGTTGGACCGCCCCGGCCGAAGGAGTGCCATTTAGGGTAGAGTACATTACATAGGCCTAGATTTTTATTTTTTCCAATTCAAATGAGAGAATTATAGCCCTTGTTCCCCTTTACCCATTGTTCCTCATTATCCCTACCTCCCCTATGCTTTGTCATTTCCTAAAAAAATAAGGTTCAAATAGACTAAAATGGGCCACTTCACGTGCATTTTTTTTGTTATTAGATAATTAGATCGCAGATAGTTGCTGTAAAACATCGTTTCTTCGAGTCCAAGTGCAGTTAAAACATGACGAAATAACTGTAGTATCCAGGTGAAAATTTTGGGACTCCAGTAAGTCATAACCAAGTTAGTTAATTAGGCCTACCTACCGCTAGCGGTACTTACGTAGTTGGTGTGACTTAACTTTTCAATACCGTTTTTTTCAACTAAAATCAACATAAACACTCACCATTGATGAAATAAGTCAAGAACAACTCATTGTGTACTATTTTATTACATTCCAGCACCAAAAATCTAAAATAGAATCATCACGTTTTTGGTGTAACAGTAACAAAAAAAACTTCAAAACCTTTAACGTCGCTATTTTAAACGAAAGTACTTTTCCATCAAAAGTCATTTTCTGTTTTAAATAGCGACGTTAAAGGTTTTGTAGGTCGAGTAAAAAAAAAAATTTTTTTTTGAAAAGTTGGGTCACACCAACTAGTAAGTAGGCCTACCCCGCTAGCTAGGCGAACGTGAAGAAAAGTTGAGAAAACTTCAACATTTCAATAATTTACTTAACTTTTGTAATTGGGGTAGGCCTATGCGCAAAAGCCTTAAAAATACTTATCCAAATCAACTCGAGTCGTCAAGATTATTCACCATAGGCTATCAATCAATATTTTAGGCCTATTTAGGCTAAATTTAAGAGAGTATAGGACACGCGTTTTAGGCAAATTGCTGTTCGCTTGGCCGACTGACACCACAGGCGTCTGAAATTTTGAACATATGTCACGTATGTGGAAATATACTAGGGCGCTGCGTAACACATTTTCAAATTTTGTTTTAAAATAATTATAAAAAATAAATTAGGCCTAATTTTCATGAATTTTGATTTTGTTAAAATCTATAAAATTGGCTTCATTCGTGATTTTTTTCCCTGTGCTGATTAAGGCAAAATTTTGAAAATCTATGACCACAGGGCCGTCCATGTATGCTTCATTTACAAAATTTTCAAAGTTTCATATACGTCGGGTGGGATCTTGGCCGAAGGCCGAGCATATAGCTATTTGCTAACTGCCAAAGGTCCCATTCCCTCCTAAGTGATTGTCTGATTAATTTTTATGCACAATTAGTACACTAGGCCCCAAATGATTTTTGAATGGGCCTTAGTGATGTAAAAGGGAAAAAGTTTGCAATGAAAAGTTTGAAAAGTTTTCACTTTCATGCAAACTTTTCACCAAGCTTGTGAAAAGTTTCAAATTTTGAAAAAATTGTTAAAAAGTTGGTAATAATGTACCTAGTTGCTACAGATCTACAGGTCTTGGAATACGATTCGGAATTGCTTTAAAGCCAAAGTAGGCCTAATAACGATAGGCCTACTGGAAATATTGCCACTTATAAGACTAAATTTCGAGTTTTGAAATGTATTTTGAAATAAAACTATGTACTGATTAATTAATAATTACTTATTGGATGAGCGTAGCGAGCGAAGCGAAGATTCCATTTCACTACACTGGAGAAAAAAATCCGGAATGTTTTTTTATTTATTTATTTATTTTTTTATTTTTGTGTCTGTTAACACGATTCCGGCTAAACCGTTAAGTACTCCAATTGCAATGAAAAATTTTTTGGAGGCCTCCGAAATCTCTGAACTTGGAACTGCCACCTTTTTGAGCGCAATCAAAAAATTATTTCTCATAAAAATCGCAATTTTACGTTTTTTTTTTCAATTTTAAAAAAAATTTCTTCGACTTATAACATCTACATTATTTATTCGATTGTAATGATTATTTCACAGAACCTTTATTTTATGAATTAATATATTCGTGTGAAATTTGAGCGTAATCAAAAAATCATTTCTCATGAAAATCGCAATTTTACGCTTTTTTCGTTTTTAAAAATTACGCTCATCCAACAACGCGCCTGAAAAAGCGTTTGCGAAGCTTCCTAATTAGTAAATGGATTTGTATACTGTTTGGCTACATTGGACATTGTAGGCCTATGCATTTTTTTAAAAGTAGGCATTGGCTACTTTTGTAGGCCTATAGGGCCGACTCTATTTCATAATAAAAAGTTCAAACTAAAGCAATTATCAACAGTCAACATAGAAATTTTGTAATACATCAATGAAATGTCTTGCAATTAATTCTCCTCCTGTCCAACAACTATGCTATGATGGTATTTTTCTCTGATTTAGTGGTAAAGGGCCTAACAAAATTATAATATGACTAATGGTAGCCTAGGCCATTATGGCCTACCAATCATGCTGTCAAAATTTTAAGTTGAAACGACGGCGATTAGCGACTAAAACATGAACTTTTCACAGCCTGAAAAGTTTTCAGCATTTTCAGCAAAGTTTTCACAAATTTGCTTTTCTTTAAAAATTTTACATCACTAAGGGCCTTTAAATAATATCACTCCATTGATTTTTTTCCCTTTGGGTTTGCTTGTGTGGGCCTATTTGCTTCACGCTACGTCATCCATTCACAGCCCGAATTACGTTATTGACCGTTTTGGGAAATTTGTGCATCGCCTTAGAGGTCAGACGGGAACGAACTCCAAACGTTAAGGGCTTTAAAAAAAACAAAAGCCCGGAAGCAGACGGGAATAAACTTATAGCGGGGCCGTGGAAAACTTATGTTGGGGGCCCCGGTAATGTACGAACGGGAAATTTACGCTGTTAAAACTTCGCGAAGTTCCCGTTCTAGTTATCGGGAAACTTGTGCTTCGTGTCGTAAGTGAACATGAGATTAAACTTTCTTCCCGTAATCGCTAGATGGGCAATTGTGCATCGGCCTTAAGGGGGCCTCCTAGGTCTAGCTAGGCCTGGGCCCTAAAACCCGGTTGAAGAATAAATGCTGGGGCTAGGCTGGGGCCATAGCGGGCCCCTTGGGCCAAGACCCAAAGCCAAAAAAGTTTTGGGGGAAAGGGGGCTGGGGCCCTAGGCCTAGCCTAGCCCCATGGTAAAAAAAAGTTATTTAAAATTAATTAAGCCTCACTTTAAACTAAAATCTCAAGTAACATGAACATATTAAAAACAGTTTGATAAAGATGGTAACGCTGGTAATAAGTATGAATCAGCTGGTGGTGACAAATGCAAACAAGGTTTTCAGACAGAGCGAGGTCGTCGGAATCTGCAAAATTTTCCCTACAAAAAAACAATCTTTTTGGAGATAAATTCAGATTATATAAAGTAAAATAAAATCTATAACATACCTGCTAACTGTTTCCTTAATAGAAGAGCTGACTGTGGCTCTGACATGAATGTGGGAGTAGTTCAAATTTATTTAACAATTGGACAATAAAATTTTTCCCTAGAAAATGGCTTGGGTTTTGAACTTGAAGGCCGCATGCGCGACAGATGCAACTGGAACAAAAATCCACTTCCGTTGTTTGACGACAGTGAGCTTGCGTCTAGCAGGCTGTGGGAACGCACAGACAGCAGCGCTACCTACTTGTCATATTTTTTGGCAGTGAACATGTTTATTTTGACATATTGACAAGGATAGTGCAATAATTGTTATTGTTACTTGGGCAAGTATTATTCGTTATAACAATAATATAGCTGAGTATCATCTAAAAGCTTTGTAAATGGGCATGCCTAGCCTAGTAGGCCTAGCCCTAGTGTAATTTGGGTTAGCCCTAGGGCCTAGAGCCTAGAGCTAGAGCTAGGCCCTAGAGCTAACAATGTCAGCTGGTGAGTAGGGCCCTGGGAGCCTACCTAGGGCCTAGGCCTAGCCTAGCCTACTAGGCCTAGGGTAGGGATGCCTGTGAAATATCCCAACTGAGGTTTATTTCATACACAATAGCTGGTAGGCCTAGGCCTGGCCTCTGGCTAACTCATGAGCTAACTAGGCTAGCTTCAGCGTTGGCAAAGGCCCGGGCCTAGGCCTAGGCCTAAGATAAGAGGCCCAAAGACAGTGGCCTAGGCCCTACCTAGGAGGGCAGTTGCTTTACTAAGATCAATTCACAATTGCCTGGTAACGTTAGGCCTAAGGAAAGGGAAATGTGTAATCTCGTGTTGTTGTTGTTGTTGTTGTTGTCTAGCTGCAGTTGGTCAAGGACCGGTGGCAGGTTTCATCTCCTTAATTTTCGGAATCCTTTCGACGTATATTTCTCTTCATTTTATCCTTGTAGTTTAGTTCCCTTCTCATTACTTCTCTTTCTTCCCTTCCACTAACTCCTTAGGCTGTTTCTTAATCTTCATCATCCTCCTCATGTATTCCTTGATCTATTGGTAGCTGATTAGGCTCCGTTGGGAGTAGATAGGCTTGAGCTTGGCTTGAAATTGTCTGAGGGTTTTTTCCCCTGCTATCCCCACACCGAGACCATTCCAATCAACCACTGTTCTTGCCATGAAGGAGTATTTGCCCACATCTGTCTTATATATTCCCCTCTCATACTTCCAATGATGATCCCCTCTAGCCAGGTATGTGGCCCTAGTCAGTCCCTTATTAAGTTCTCCCCATCCCTCATGGTTCCTCGAGATCCTGTATAATTTACTCATCCGATCCCTCCTCCTTCTATCCTCAAGTTTCTCCCACCCTAGGCTATTAACCATTAACGCTACACTTTCGTAAACTCTTACTGTCTTCCCATTAATCACCTCCTCCTTCCAAGTTTTCCCTTTATTCATTACCTACTCATCTGGCTGCCCTTCTCTGCACAGCTTCCACACTGCTAGTCAGTGCTTCCCTGTAGGGATCCCATACCGCACTAGCATACTCTAGAGTCGGTCTCACCAAGGATTTGTAGGCATGGCCCTTAAGCTCACCACTCGCCCCCTTAAGTGTTCTCATAACGAAATTAAGACATCTGAATCCCTTCTTAGTGATTGCTTTCACATGCTCTTCCCAGTTTAGTTGCTGGTGTAGCCATAGCCTACCCCAAGGTATTTGATGCTCACCACCCACTCAAGATCTCTACCCATTATCTCATATCCCTCCTCATTCAAGCCACAATCCCTTCTTTTTGTGAACCTCACCCATTTACACTTATCAATATTCAAACTCATGCCATTATTTCTTACCCAAGTTCCCAGAATCCCCATATCATCCCTGAGTTTTCCAATGTCCTCTATATTTCTTATCACCCTGTAGATGACGCAATCATCCGCAAACAGCCGCACCTTAACTTACGAAGCAATGCACAACAAAGCTTTCCGTTATTGTGATTGTTTCGGACTAGTGATGACATCGGGTAGGCCTAGGCCTACCCCGAAAATGGTTCCAAACCGGTTCTAGGCAGGCCTATAGTGACCCGGTTCCGACTTGAATTTTTCAATACAAAGATCGCATAGGCCCCTATGCCGTTTGGGTGATTATGCCGTATAGCGCCACACACAAAAAGCACCATTTAGCCTAGAAACACTAATTTTGTCTAAAAGTAGGTTAGTGAGATGGGGGGGGGGCAAAGCGCCGTGGCCCGTGGGGGTGGGCCAAGCTGACCATAAAAACAACGCTGACCGTAGCTACAGGAACGGCGGTAGAGTTTAGCGGTAGACTTTAGGCCTAGGCCTACGGAAGATTTACGACCTCTAAACCGAAGCTACGGACAAGTTTCGTCTACAACTACAGATAAAATTGCTACACGCCAGCCTAGACGTAAATATTAGGGTGTTATTGCTCCCGTAAATACAGTAGCGCAAATCTATTTGTAGGATTCATTACTTTCGGCTCTGGCATGTACGTGTTTTCAGGCATAATTTATGATATCAAATTCTCTAAATAAGCCTTTCCTCTAGCCAGAATGTGTTTTAGAATTGACTTGACCGAAAGAATCTGCATCAAAGCGATGGCATGTGGGCCTACACATGGCCTAGAATAGTCGAAATCGCGTTACTGCACCAAAAAGTCTAGTAGTAACCCTAGGCCTGAAGAAGAAGGGGAGAGGCTTACGGGATTCATGTTGCCGTCTTTCTACGCAATCATGAAGGAAATTGAAGCAAATAAAATACAAAAAACCTTTAATGTTTCTATTTTAAATATAAATGACTTTCAAAAAACCTTGTGTTGCATCAAATTATAATTTTGCATCAACAAACACGTCATTGCAGTCAGGTTGTCAGAACAGGAATGGGGGCCGCCGCGCCGAATCCGCCGATCCCGCGAAAGATTCGGATACCTTCGATTATTTCCGCAGATCTTCGTTTTTGCTACGGACGATTTGTTATTGTTAATTTGTCCGTAGCCTACGGTTAAATAGCCACTTCGTAAAAACAAACATCTTGGCAAGAATAATACTAGATCTTGACACTACAATCTTGCCAGCATTTTTCAGCAGGGAAAGCTGCATTTTCTTCTATAAGCTTGCCACTAGAGCATTTAAGGCTGGCATTTCTAGGGTTAAGCCGTTAAGCAAAGCGGTTATTACAGTAGGACCTATTTGGTTTCACAATGGCTATGGTGTTTGTAGGCATAGGGCCTAGGCATAGTTGACACGTTACCTTGTGACTTGATGACTTTGTCACAGATTGCTTTTTACCCCGTTGCATCTTAGGGGCGGGGGGAGGGGTGCACATGTGGTCACTGTTACCTAATAGATGCTGCCAACAATATTAGATTAAATATTGGTTCAAATGTTGTTGTTGTTGTTGTTGTTGTTGTTGTTGTTGTTTATTTCTCCTGCAGTTGACTATCTAGTCGGTGGCAGACTTTAATCCTTTTCGCTACTATTCCTCTTAACATGTTCCCTCTTGCCTCAGTCCTCATCTTCCATGCTTGCCTCCTGCTCCTCTCTTTGGTTTCCTCTTTTTTTGTGAATTCTAAATAGATAGGCCTACTCCGGTTCTTCTTAGTGTAAACAATGGTGTTAATTTGAAGGAAAATAGTAAATTTTGGCAAAATTTGGTTTTGTTATTATTTTGGGGCTTATTTTGGTGTAGGCCTATAGGCTATTGAGATTTTGTGTTGTAATTCTGAGTTTATCAGAAATTCAGAAATATGCAAAAATGAAATGCCCTCTATCTAGGCTAGGGCCTACATCGAATAATCGGAAACCGGTTTGAAACCGGTTTCGTGGGAAACCGGTTTTCATTTCGTAAACCGGTTTTACGAAAATTCAAAAATCACGTTTTTTTAATTTCGCCACGTTTTTTCATGCAACACAGTTGTCACATTGTATGCTGAAGGTTAATCTAAACATGCGCTTTCTCATTTCTTTTGTGCTTGGCGGCGATTTTCTTTCGAATTATAATGTCCTTTGTTCATGCCGCCGACTTGTGGCAGTGTGTTGAGTATGCCCCCTCCCCCCCCCCCCAACCCATCTGTCTTAACCACTCGCGATCTTCCAGAGATTATACTGCGTAAATAATAACCATAACAATTCTAATGTTTTCAATCTGCTAGATGTCAATTAAAGCTGTCACCAGTGGTAATAACTGAAATTAATCACATGGGAATAGAGATACTGCATAGGCTAGCCTTTCCTTATCTTGTTTACTCTCCAGTATTCGGGCCCCAGCCCCGCCCCCGCGCCAACGCATCGTGACCTTGACTAGACTGTGACAAGATATATAAAGCAGATGCAAGGAATCTCGAGTGTTATCTTAATGGCCTGCGGCTGTTCCTCTTTCGTGATTATGAAATACTACTTCATCAACACGTCATTGTTTATGGGACAGCATTACGTCTTGGGATTACGATAATTGATGAGTGCTTGTCTTAAGAGCTGTTAAGTGCAGTGGCGGGGGGGGGGGGGGGGGGGGGGGGGATATACACACAAAATCTTGCGGAGCAAAAACCGGTTTTTAACCGGTTTCTTAAACGATTATCCGGTTCGTAAAAATACTATTCGGTGTAGGCCCTAATCTAGGCCCTATCCTACTTATTGTGTGTTGCTTGCTTCAGCTGGAAATGCCGCACATGGATCCAAGTGGCACCCACGGTGCGCATCTGCCCCGGGCCTCCAGCAGTGGAATGTTCCCCATGTTTCGCAGTGGTTTCGCAAATGGTCTTCTGATGACGCATACAGTTTTGGCTCCAGGAGGTAGGGCCTATGTCTTAAGGCGGCCCCACACGCTAGGACATGTTCTAGAACATGCTCTAGAACCGAGCTCTTAATTGCTTGTCTGAGTGTGTGGGGGGGTAGATTCTTGCTCATGAGCAGGCTCAACCTCGGCTCGACCACCCACCCTAGGTTTTTCAAACTTCTGAATATTTACAAAGAACGCCGCGCACGACGGGGCACCTAATTAGTTAGCAGGGTCGCATCGGCGTCAAAATGTGCATGGCGAAACGATGGCCAGTCCTAAAAAGTGTGTCCCAACATGTCCGACCAACGTGGATATTCCCGGGAATTCATTGAAGATGTCATTAATTTGTATATAGACAGTTTCCATGACTTTGGAAAATTAAATCTAAAGAATATAGTAATCGCGATGCGCGAAATTCCGCGTTCATCTAACTCGTGTAATAAGATTATACTTGCGCACGCTAATCTGTGTTTAGATAAACCAGGAGCCATGTTCCCGTATACGTCTTAACAGGACCGGGACACAAACTAAACTGCAGAGTGACCTATGTGGGCGTCGATCCCGCCAAAATGCGGCAGTCGCCAGTCAGGTTGGGGTCATCTTACTTGAGCATGTCCTAGCGTGTGGGAGGGTCGGGAGCTTGGCTCAAGTGCGGCTCATGAGCCTGCTCTACAGCAAGTCCTAGCGTGTGAGGCCGCCTTTACTGTTATTACTTCAGTGGCGTATCCAAGGGGGGGGAGAGGGGGGACAAACCCCCCCCCTTTTGAAAAAAAAGTGTAAAGGAGAAAATAAAATAACTACAAATTACCATCTGACTAAAAGAGGATTTTAATAGATACAAAGTTGGTTATTTTGATGCTTTAAAACGCACAGATTTTCACCAAAATGACCTTGAAAGTGAAAACTTTTAGATTAAAAACAGGATTTTAGATAAAAAGTTGCTGCGATGCTTTAAAAAACGCACAGATTTTCACCAAAATAACCTTGATAGAGAAAACTTTTAGATTAAAAGTAGGATTTTAGTGATAAAAAGTTCGTCATTGTGATGATTTAAAACGCACAGATTTTCACCAAAATGAAGAAAATTTTTCGGGGGGCAAGCCCCCCGGACCCCCCACTTAGCCTTCGGCACATCTATGAAAAAATGATAAACCCCCCCCTTTATGAATTCCTGGATACGCCACTGTATTACTTATTAAGAGCGTTCACCACCCCTTTTTTAGGCAATTTTCTGTTTGCTCGGCTGAATGACATCACAGTTGTTAGAAATTTTGAACATATCTCAAGAAAGTGGAAATAAAGGTTTCTATAGCAACACATTCCTAAAATTTGTTTTTAAATAATTTATAAAAAATAAATTAGATTTCACGAATTTCAATTTTGTTAAAAAGTCCAAAATTGACTATATTCGTGAATTTTTTCTGGCTGATCAAGTCAAAATTTTGAAAATCTATGACTGTTGGAACGTCCATGTATGCTTTATTGACAAGTTTGCAAAATTGTATATATACGTAGGTTGCTTTTTGGCCGAGCAAACCGCTATTTACTAACTATCAAAAGGGTGGTGAACCCTCTTAACTTCGATTAGGACTATTTCCTCACTGGGTTTACGACTTTACGTAAACGATGCTGCACAACTCAGCCAAAGCATTGCCTCCTTTTTTAAACCCTTATGAAATTATCCAGTCTCAAAGGTAAGGTAGGCAGTATGCCTAGGGCCTATAGGCACTACGTATTACTTTTTTAGATAAGATCAAATTGGTGTGAGTGAGTGATGTTTTAGGTCATCTCTTCATGTAGCCTACACCAGCACTCGTCAACCTCATTTTATCTACTACCGGAACCACTATAGATGGGGCGTTTGAAAAGGGGTACCTACCTACCCTTTTAATTTTCACCGGAAATTAACGTTCAGGATACCTATTGCCACTGTAGTGACCTACTTCATCTACTAATTGTACAACCTGACATTTTACTTATCTAGAAGGCTGTGACTTCCAACCACCAGCCAATTGTTATGTTAGATCATTGTTGATGAGAACAAATGAATGGGTAACTTCTCATCTGCTGTCTTGGAAAGAAGTTGTGTTTTTCTGTAGTTGTTCCAATATGAATCTTAATAAATGTTATTATTTAGCTTACTCAATACCTAATGTAATCATTATGACTTCCACACCACCAAATTTTTTCAAATAAAATTCTAATTGACAGATAGGCAACCTAAAGGCCAGTTTACGGTTGACGGCAACGTGGGGAGACGTGAACGCGAAAGATAACACACAGCATTCACAGCTTAACGTTTATGATTGACGGAAAATACAACGGGAATGGAGAACAGAGCAGCCAAAGTTCGTCAAGTCCCAACTTTGGCGTCTAGATTCATGTGCCGTTTGGCGATGTGATCGTTGCGCATGCGCAAATGCTTTGTACTCGCCTCGTGACAGAACAAAAAACTAAACAAACATAACCTACAACGTCTGCTTAGATATCTAGGCACTAGGGTTTCATTAGACGTTTTATTTATTGTTTTATTTGACTAACGAAGTGGTCCCGATTTCCGTCAATCGTAAACGCCTCACTTTCCGTTTCCACCACATTCGCGTTTCCATTCACGTCTCCCCACGTTAACATCAATCATAAACCAGCCTTAAGCCTTCTTAATGATGATCAACTTATCAAATTATAACAATTCTCAGGAGCCCTACTTAGTGCATCAATAATCATGATTCATGACTCATGAGTAGGCCTAGCTAGGGGAGGGCTTACGTAATGTAGGCCTAAATCAAAAGTTGTATTTTAGGGTAGGGCTACTTAATATTGAAGAAAACATTTATAAATAGGCCTTTAAACCAATTTTAATAAGGTTGGTGACATGTTTAGTTTAGGTTAGGCCTATTCTACGTCCCACCCCTATTCATAGTTTTTCTTAATTTCTGGTGAGATGGATTGCGATTTATTTTGCTTGATCTAGGTGCCCGTTAAGGTGCCGCAGCGAGCCGCGGTGCGCTACACACTCGGGCACCTTAAATACAGCAATCAGAGTTGGGGTGATTTCGAGGTTAAAAACTATCAAAATCAAGGGGATTTAGGCCTAGGTACCTGACAACACATGCCAAATTTGGTTGGTGTACGAACATTCCTTCTTGGTGAAAAAATGACTTGAAACATGCTCAAAATCACTTTATGGATGTTAGTTACTACTACTGACACCTGTCTAATTCGTCAGTTTCAATTGCCCAGCTATTATGACCAAACGGGTGGGCTACGACGTTCATATTTTTACATGCACATTAAGGTAATAGTGATGTAGTTCCTTTTGAAAGAAAAAGTTGAAAAAGTTTGCGGGAAGGCTTCCAAATAAAGGTTTTAATATAAGCCTTATACAGGCATACAATCAACAAGTAACTATAGTTACTTGATAATGATCGCCTACATTGTTTACAAAAAGCATGTCTTTGGGAGACAAGATATTTTATATTCTATTATTGTTAAAAAGTAATTTCATAGCAATTAAATCGACTTTGATAAAATTATTATATTTTAATTTTAACAAATATTTTTGCAATGGAACTTGAAAAAGTAATGAGATCCCACACATAACAAAATCTTGTAAAAATACAGTCAAACCTTACACACTCAAAAGAAAACAGATCTAAAGAATGGGCCAAGCTCATGCCCTACCCTTCCACATTTGTGCATTCTTAATTCTTAAACGTACAGTGTCCCGTAACAACATCCTAGAAAAGCTTGGCAAAATAGAATTTGCAACTAGTATTAATTTAAACGTAATGGTCATGCAAATTCTATTTTGCCAAGCTTTTCTAGGATGTTGACACGGGACACTGTACGTTTATGAATTAAGAATGCGCAAATGTGGAAGGGTAGATGAGCTTGGCCCTTTTTTAGATCTCATTTCTTTTGAGTGTAATGTTTGGCTATATTTTTACAAGATTTTGTTATGTGTGGTATATAGCTACCAGTACGTACTTCTGCCTCCTTCATTAAATCATTTTATCATATTCATCCTTCTTTTACATGAGATCCCATGATAATCCTACAACAACTAAGCCCAAAAAATACAATGTTTTTCAACTTCCACATTGAAAGTTCTAATTTATTTATTTTGAGCTATTTTTGTTGTTTTTGTGATTGCAAATGCAAATAAATAAAAAAACATTGTTGTATTGTGTCATAAATGCCATTAAAATATCCATAATTTTTGTAGTGTTGAAAATACACCTTCTATAAAGCACAAATTATAAAAATGCCCTACAGCTGGCAATTTGGGGTGAATGGTTATCCTCCTCCCCCCCCCCCCCAGGTCATTCCAGATTTTATAGTTGGTCCGCCCCCAAAATGGGGCTAGAACCGTGCCTCCACTTCATTACATTGGAGATCATTAGGGATGGGAAAAAGCGTTTAATTTCGTAAACGTTTAACCCCTTGAACGAATCGCGTTTAAATGTTCTAAACCCTATTTAGGCCTACTAAAAAAAAAAAAAACTTTTTATTTTTTATTTATAAATTTAGGTAGGCAGAGGCCTAGGTTTTTTAACAAAAATCGTTATTTTGTACTTATGACCAGCCGACGAATATTAACAACGGTTTTATTCTCACTCTTGCATTTAATGACCCGGCACTTCCACCATGTGTAACAGACAAGATGTCTTAATACAGCCTGGGACCCGGCACTCCCACCAAAATTGAGCATTTTTTAAAAATTATCGGCCTAATCTGTTGGCCCCTGTTTGTGGAGGCTCCAAAAGTGATAACAAAATAACATTTCATTAAAAATTTTTTTTTTTTTTTTGCAAATGTAATAACCTCTAACCGTCCACAAAACGTTAAAACGTTTTGTCCCATCCCTAGAGATCATTTTTAGTTTTTACGTAACCCAAGTGAAACCTAGACTGACACTACTACTGATTGCAGGTTCTAGTTCAATGGGGGGACTGAACATCAATCGCCGTACAGCGGAGGGGTCTCGGATTATACGAGACAACCTCCACACCGTCATGGAAGAGTTGAGGCCCCTGGTGGAGCGGGCGCGAACTGCTGACACACACGGTAGGCTAACTACATCAGTAGAGATGTGCAAAAATGGTTTTTTAAGTTTGAAAATTCGCGCCTTAAAAATAAAATCGCGATTTACCAAAAAACACAAATTTTTCATACACAACTTTAGAAAAAAAAAAATCCAAGTTTCAGGATAATTTGATTGATTTTAATGATTTAAAAGAAAAACAAGCTCATGAGAGTGAAGTTCAGAATCAGTTATAATTTTAAGCTCAATTTCAGCCTTCAGTTTTCAAAGTTTCCGACAGTTTTTACCAGAATTAATTTCGTCTACCCGGCACCTCCACCAAATTTAGGCCTACGAAATTATGCATTTTTTATGTTATGTTTTTGATATGGATATGAAGTATTTTGAGCTTACTCTCGTTCAAACGATTTTTACGATCTCACATCGCGTTGTATGACCCGGCACCTCCACCATATGTACCAGCCAGTGTTAATTTAATTTCGACTTCGACCCGGCACCTCCACCAAAACTTTGAATTTTTTTTATTTTTTTAAAATTTCGTGACCTAATTCGCATTTAAGGACATGATTGCTAATTTCGCCACTAGTTCGCGGTATCAACTAAAATTTCGCGAAAATTCGCGAATTGGAAATTGGTACCTTTCAATCACAATTCATGAGATTCATGTGCAAACTGAATTTGAAGGGATTATTGCAACTTAAAAAATATTCGCGTATTTTGTTGTCACCATTTTTGCACATCTCTATACATCAGTCATTGTCGGTCTCGCCCAGCTTATGAAGCTGAGATAAATACAATTTGCATGTTCTTAGGGTAAACATATAAAACGTTGAGGTTCCATTTTTAATAGGCAACTAGCAATAGGAGGGCACTCCACTACAGAAATTGGTGGCAAAAATGAAACGAGGGATGTGTGCCTAATAGTAGTACCTTAGTGATTTTAAACTTGGATCGGGTCGAGTAGTTTAAGATTTGTATAGGCCTATTTTATTGTAACATAGGTAGAGGTTCGTGAAAATGGTTTTATTTAATAAAACCGAAATAATACCATTAAATGTTAATAAAATCATATAACACCGCCAAGTAGCCTAGTTATAACACCAAATCCCCAACCAACCAACCACCAACCACCACCACCAACCGTTATTCTGCAAAATAAAACCATATTTTACTATTTCTTTTCACAAAATCAACATTATCTACACTATTTAGGCCTACAAACTTTCAATCTTAACTTGCTGACAACTTTGAGTTTTTCTTAGGTAGGCCTACTTAAATTCATGCTGAAACGAAAACAATGCACATAGGCCTAAATGATTGATTTTTAAAATGGAAAACAGAAGAAACGATCCATAGGTATTATCTGTGCACTAAAAACAATGGTGATTTGTGTGCATATTGAAATTCCCTTTGCATATTAAACAATGTTATTTATTTTATCAACGTTTTTCCATGCGAGAAATTTAAAAATAAAATAAAAAAGTAAAAACATATACCTAACACCACTTTTTACATTAAAAAAAACGAAATTTAGGAAAAAATAAAACCATTTACACGGACCTCTAAACATAGGCCTAGGGTGACAGATTTCAAAACTTAGGTAAGGGTTAGGCAGAGGCTTACCCTACATTAATGTCTTGTTCAGACGTGATTAATTAATCCTCGTCTGAACCAATGCATTTTCTTCCTCGAAAAGTAATTTTACGTCAATTGGGGCAACGGTCGCTTGGCTTTATTTTTCGTCTTCAGAAAGGATTACATCTCTTCGGCAAGTTTGTCATGAACACACACCTGAGCTTATCCATTTATCTAGTTGTAATTACTAAAATATATTTTAACAATATCAATCACTAACGCAATAAACAGAACCTGTTTGTTATCATGGGCATATCTATGTGCATATTTACACAAGAAAAATGAAGATCATCAAATTGGACTAATACAATTAGTCAATTACATTAATAAAAACGCTCTGGATTGAAAAATTGAAAACCCAGGATATTTATGTCCCGGGTAGGGTCTCCTAGGACACCAGGACAGGTGCCTGAAAATCAGGACTGTCCTGGGAAAACTGGGATGTCTGGTCTGGGTCACCCTATATTGATGGTTTAATATGGGTAAGCCTATATATTTTATTTTTTAATATAACATTTTAAAAATTCAACTCTATCAGCATTGAACCTGGGTCTCCAACTTGCCGGGCAGATGCCTTAGAAGAAGTTAATACCACTAGATTACCAAGCCAGTAACTTAATAACTTACTACTTGCGGATTGTTGTGCATTTTAGATCGAACGGATGGTACCGGTACAGTAGGCCTACTTAATTACTCTGATGCCTTTGAACCGACCAACTTCTTGTCAATATTGTATCGACGTTGATATAGGGCCTAGATGTGCATGTGCATCTCTACAAGTAACACGTATCATTCAAGTTTTCTTGTGAAACAGGCTTGTCTCTATCGTCATGGCTGCGACAATCGCCTCCGGCCACCCATTCAATCCCGACGGCAACTCCGGCCGAAGACAGTTACGTTATCACTCTTGAGAGCGACCAGTCTCAGAATAACATGGCTAGCAACACCATCCAAGCCGATAATGTCCTTAACAACATGCGGGAGGCGGCTTCCAATGCCGGGCCTCAAGTCAACCAGGCGAACAACAATAACAACACAGATGAAGGTATGTCCAATTCTAGACTTATACGTTGTAACTAACCATGCAATTTTTCATAATTTTTCTTCCTCGTGCATTTTCAGATTATTTGACTGGTCAAACCCACATTTTTTACATTGCCCGGGCATCTGGACATGGTCTTTTTAGCCCTGGATAATGCGTAGACAAGACAACAGAATGTTATTGTTAAACGGACAGATGATTGACCCAAGCGTGATTTTTACGTAACTCACAATACAAGCGGCCGGGCGAAGAGATAGAAGCAAACTGATTTCTCCCAGCTCGCCCATGCGCTAGCTCTCGCTCACATTCCTCAGTCTGTATCTCTCTCTTTCTCAGCCCTATTAATTTTTACTATGTGCATATCACTTTCATTATGGACCTTTTATGGTGAATTAAATAAATTTAAAAATAAGTTAAAAAATAAATTTGCTGAATTTGCAGTCATTTTATTGTGCAATTCCAATTAGATTTTTCTTTGTGATATGAAACATGGAACATTTGCTTTAAGAAAATCATTTTATACAAAATTACAGGATTATGTTTTATTGTGCAAAATCCCTGTGTCCCTACCTATCTATTTAGGTAGGCCCAACATTTTCAAATGGTGGTCACCCTGGATAAAAGTGCATGATGTTTTGTCGTCACAGCTGCCGAGACACTACGCCAGAGTCCAGAGACCAGGGCTTTCCTTAACCTACTTCAAAAATACATTCCGTTTCTGATGATACTCATTGCCAAAATGATCTACGATCACAGAGCAGGTATGTCCAATCAATTTAACTCTTCAGTGGAGAGAAGGATCACTGTAAATATAGATCATCAATTAGATTCTATTTCTAGTTTGCCTTCAATATTTATCCAACACTCAACTAAACTACTAAAGGCCTAACTATCCTAAATTTTAACTTTAAATTAGCTGCAGTTGTCATCAGCAGGTGAAAAGTTTTGTCGCCCCCAGCCCTTCAGGCTGGGTTTTATGTTCTCTATGCTTTCCCAACCTGTCAACCCTTCTCCAATCTATACTACACTGGAATAATCATTAAAACTTATTCTGTTTTTATAGGTATTCTAATCTTCATTGGCCTGTTTGTGACGTTCAGCCACGCGAACGCAGTGGTGAAACGAGAGATAGCAAAACAAAGTCGAAGAAGTTTAACTTCCTTGCTCGTCGTCGTTTGTAACCTGGTTGGATGTATTGTGTTCATCTATTATATCTTCTCGGATCAGAAGTTGTATCTGAGGTAACCAAACTCTGTTAAACAGTACTAACTGTATTTATTATTATTATTATTATCCTTCATGAAAGATATGAATGATTATTGTTAATTAAGTCATTACCGGTACTCATTATTAGTCATTACTCATCATTATCAATAATCATCATTATCCATCGCTGCTTCCTACTTCTGGCAGGGTCATCTTGGGTTTTGCAACCAAATTCTTCCATTTCTTTCTATCCTCCCACAATCGTGTCTGCTACATGCTCCCAGCTCTCTCTAGTATGTAGGTCTCTTGCTATGGTCTCTTTTCATCTCTTTCTTGGTCTGCCCCGTCTTCTTCTTGCTTCAATTCTTTTCTCATACATTCTCCTGGGCATCCTCTCTTCCGTCATTCGTTTCATACACCCAAACCATCTTAGCCGTGTCCTTCCCATCCTGTCACCTAACTTCTCCATTTCCAATTCTATCTCTTCTTGTCTTGCCCACTGTGCTCCTCAGGAATCTCATCTCCGCTGCCTGTATTTATGGCTTTCTTCTCTATCACCCATAGTCCAGGTTTCTGCCGCCCGCATGTGTTGGGATTGGTATGAAGTAGGTCTTGTATAGTGTCATCTGCACTGTATGGGTATTTCCCTATCCCACACTAGGCCTTTTACGCACGGTAGAAGTTACTGGCCTTTTGTATTCTGTTGGTAATTTCCTTTTTTATCTTCCCATTTGCCATTATTTCACTTCCTAGGTATCCAAAACTCTCTACCACTTCCAGGGTTTCTTCTTTCTTTTCCAATCTTGATCTCTGCATGATAGTTCCTGACGTCTCCTTCTCCTGGCATAGTAACAACCTTGCTCTTGCTCACGCTTATCTTCATGCCGGCCTCTTCAATGTGCCTCTTCCAGAGGTATGTGTATCTCTGGAGTACCTCCTCATATTCCGACCATGCCACGAAATCATCGGCAAACAGCATAGCCACTACCTCCTCCGTTTCCTCCATCTTTACTTTGTTGTGGATGTCATCCATCACTTTTATAAATAGCAGTGGTGACAGCACACTTCCCTGCCTCAGCCCTTGTGTTATTTGGAACCACCCTGACAGCCCAAACTGTGTTTTTACACAGCTTTCACATACTATGTACATTCTTCTAACCCTGTCTATTAGTCCTTTGTCCACTCCTTTTCTTTCCTAGCTTTCCCACTCTACATTCCTTGGCACACTATTATATGCCTTTTTTATGTCTAGGAAGACCATACTCATTTTTTTACCCAGCTCCCATGAATGTGAAGCCTGGGTAGAAAATAAGTATGTACCGGTAGTAGCCTATCATTATCAATTTTAAATTAATTTGGAAAAGGCCAAATGGCTAGTTTAGTTTAGATTGGAGAAGGGTTGACAGGTTGGGAAAGCATAGAGAACATAAAGCCCAGCCTGAAGGGCTGGGGGCGACAAAACTTTTCACCTGCTGATGACAACTGTAGCTAATTTAAAGTTGTTACCTTAATCCACGACGCGTTTCGTCCTTCCGGTCTGCTTAGGCGGAGTTTTGGTTGCATGTAGTTAGCTGATTTTTAGTGGCCACCATCCGCCTGAAGAGTCCCAGAAGGACGAAACGCGTCGTGGATTAAGGTAACAACTTTAAATTAGCTACAGTTGTCATCAGCAGGTGAAAAGTTTTGTCGCCCCCAGCCCTTCAGGCTGGGCTTTATGTTCTCTATGCTTTCCCAACCTGTCAACCCTTCTCCAATCTAAACCAGTATTAAATTAAAATAGCTTTCATAAATTCTTGTGTACTATCATAAATTCATAATGAGTAAACTAAAATAACAGATCTATGGCTACATGGTATATTTTATAAAGTTTGTAAGGTTGTAAGTACTACTGCTACTAGTACTACATCATTCATCAATATCATCCATCACCACTCATTGTCTCGAATATAGCCCTAGTGCATTAATAATTAATATGAGACATTAGGCAACAGAAATCATCAAATCAATACTGCGGTGGCAATACGATTAAGGCGCTGGTCCAAAGCGTATGGGTCTACGAGGATATTGGTTTGAATCCCGCTTAAGGCAGGTTTTTGTAATCGTCCTTCATCGTCATCTTTCAGACTATCACCACTCATCGTGTCGAATAGGCTTAGTGCATTATAATAGAGACGTTAAGCAAAAGAAGAACGTCGGTACCAGGGCTACTTATATCATGAAAATACAATGCTAGTTTGAACTGTTTCAGCCTGGTTTTCATTCCTCCGTATTCACAACCACTCAGTATGTGGGACCTACTGTGGATGGTTGGCGTCACGGACTTTGTACTGAAACTCATCACTATTATCGTAAAGGTCATCTTTGCAGCTCTGCCAATGGCTCTGTTACCGTACCAGAGGCGGGTGAGTGAAAACTAAAATGCCAAATTGATTTAATAATTTTTAGGTAGTTTCACAATTAAATTGAGATCAACAATTTATGTTTTCAATGTCAATATCAGTAACATTTCACCAATATCAATGTCTTATCAATTATCATATGATAAAACTAGTTTAAAAATAAGATTAGCCCTTTATCTTGTGCAAAAATGTTCACTTGTCGTATTTTGTTCTCTCTGGAATCTGCATTGTAATGTCATGTCAATGTCGTCAACCTGCTCTCAGCAAGTGCACCTGGTGCTGCAGTCCTCAATGGATCAACAGCAACTTTGCCCATCTAAAATGCGATTTGGTACTCGGTGACCGGCGTCATTACAAACTTTCATCATTATACTCACACTCGGTAGTGTTTACCAAAAGTTCCAATATTCTACATGCTTAAGAGGAAGGAGGACTGTTGATTTTGTAGTGGTAAAGTAAATTGTATATAACTATTAGACCAATAGATCAATACCGATGATTTTTTTTTCTCGTACAGAGAACTTCTGTCAAATGAGTGCGTTTTGTTCAGATTTCTTAAAATCTCGTTGGCTTATCAGCAAATAATTTTTAAAAACAACTTTTTAATAGGACCAAATACTAACAAAAAAATTCTTAGGGCATCTTGTCGGGGGTTCTAATTAGAAAGTATTACGAATTTCGTAGCCGTAACTTAATTAGACAAGCAATAATCTTAAATGTAAAATTGGATAAAATTTGGTGCGAAAGTTGTGCCCTCTATAGCAAAGTCTCTGAACTACCACAACAGTCTGCATGTTTCTTGGGCGCGCGAGCGAGAAGCACGGACAGAGAGAGAGAGAGAGTGAGAGAGACCATTCATTCCACAAGAAAGGGTGGCTGGCTAGCTGCAGATTTGTAAACATTATACCTGCTATTCAACAATCATGCAGGACTTGAAACTTCAAAGAAAAAAAAAACTTGTCCTGAAGAACGCCTGAAGTCTTGAACCAAGTTCACAAGTCGATGAGCGTTGTATGGTTATGTGGTGTTGTCTGGGTTATCGGGGTGGGGTGGAGTTGATTTGGTACCACAAAATTTATATCGTAAATAATATTTATATATACAAGGCCGCTTCGCGAACGCTTTTTCAGTCGCGTTGATGGATGAGCTTTTTTGGAATATTTCTGTCCAATGATTACGTTTTTATGTGGAATCTCCTTACTTTTTCTATAGTTTACTTGATATTTATTTATTTTATTTATTTATTTAATATTATTTATTTATTTACTTGTTCATTATACACCTGTAAAAGACTTATATTAAAACCTTTATTTCTATGAATTTTGACCAACTTTTCAACTTTTTCTTTCAAGAGGCACTACATCACCATAATATTTATGTCAATTTAAAATATGAACGTTGTAGCCCCACCCGTTTGGTCAAAATCGGCCCAAATATCACGATAATATTGTTTTAAAAACCGGAGAAAAAAATCGTAAAAGTACGATTTCTATAAGAAATATTTTTTATAATGTCTCTAAAATCATAACATAATATGATTTCAGTGATTTTAAACGTTCCTAAAAAGTTTCATCAATATCGGAGTAGCCGTTTGCCAAATATCACGAAAATATCGCACTAAAAATCGAAAAAAAAAAATCGTAAAAGTACGATATTTATGAGAAATATTTCTTCGATTGTACCCAAAAACAATACAGCTCTAAGTTCAGAGATTTCGAAGGTCCCCTCCAATTTTCATCAAGATCGCATGCCGTTTGCCCGGTAGAGAGCGAACAAACAGACAAAAAAACTAACAAAAACAAAACACCCGAGCTATTTTTCTTGGGGTAACGTAAGTAAAAAACAAACAAACAAACACAAAGTCAAATTGAAGTCTTCGCTTCGCTCATCCAATAAATATATACCGATAGTAACAATTATATTTGTCCCGGAGTTTACGCATTACATATGGCGTATTTATCAGTTAAAAAAAATTGTTGAGATTTGTTCTAATTTGTAGTCAATTACGAAATTAAATCCCCTGGGCCCCGATTCATGTACATTTATCCCGGGTATAAGTGGTATAAGGACGGTATAATGCAGGACATGGCAGGATAAGGCCTGGTTAAGTCTGGGCAACTCTCATCCAATCAAAAATTTCCAATGCAACAACAGACACAACAAATGTTATTTTCCACTGCATTCCACAGCCATGTAAATCAGCAAATTAGCAAAAGAAAGAACACTGAAAATTTCCACCACCTTTTTGTTTTACTTTTTCATTTAGTGACAGGAGTTCGCGTGAATTCATTTAAAGAAAAGAAAAGGCTTATTATTGCCGTAAATTTTGGAATAGCCTAGGACTATCATACCATTCTTTATCTGCATTAGGCTTTAGTAATCAAAACTAGTTATTTGTGCGGAATGTGTGTCAGAACATGGTCGTGCAGGCCTAGGGTTGCCTAGGAGAGGCCTAGGGCTGTCAAACGTGTTATGTTAGAATTAATTGAATGTAGTCCTATAGCCTAATGGAAACTTTAGGCCTACACTGTTGTATTATGAATAATTTTCTACATCTGGGCCTAGGCCCGGGACGGTTTCTGATTTGTTTTATGAGAGTAATGACAACTTTTCTCGTTTTACACATAGATGCAAAATTTAAAATGTCCGCCATCTGTTTACGTATTTTCTTATCCCCGGTCGAGGCGGGATAAGTCTTCATGAATTGGATTCGGAGTTATACCGCACTTATACCACCTAACTCGGCTTATACCGGGATAAAAATGTACATGAATCGGCGCCCAGATGTTTGCTTTTTTATAATTAATTACAATAAAAGTATGGTCACAGATCATGGTACAAGGATGGTCACAGATAAGGAATTACAAGAAATTGATTGTAATGAATTTCATTCCAACTACCTATTTACCAACTCATTCACTCTTTGTGATGATTTTGATAATATTTCGGCGTTGCGTCTCATATTTTGGCAACGGTGCTAATCGAGACGTGAGGGTGATGCATGGAGATAAAACAATACTAAACACTCTCTGTGTGCATTTTTCCTTCCTCAATTTCCCCCCCCCCCCCCCACTCTACTGTAAATGCATATTGAAGGGTTGTCGCGTGTAGTCGTAAAATAGACCATCCTAGAAGCTGAGGGTTTTATACCTATTGTATTCTCTTCCTGTTCTATTGTTCTATTAATTTTTTTAATATTTTTTGTTTAATTGCAAATATCTAATAATGTTGTTAAAATATTAAGCGCTTGTCTTGATTTTCATTTTTTTTGGACAAAATTCTATGATAAATTTTAATAATAAAAAAGTAATCTTTATATATTTCAGTCAGTTTTGATCGTAGACACTAGGGAAAAATCGCATTTCAAAACTCAAGCTACTCATTTGAACCGCGTTATTAAATATTGGCAATTATAAAAAAATATTTCGCTGCATAAATTATTTTCATCACAATAGATTTGAAATGGGGTGAAGATGCTCCAGAAGCAGATCAGGTACATTGAGGCTATTGTGCTCATAATAGGCCGAGAGTGACAGACTAAAGTGGACTTCACGGGAAGATTGGTCCGCAGGTACCAGGAATTTCCTCCTCACCACCACCTTCCTCCGATGGGCAGAGTGCACAAGATTTAGATCTTACCTATCCTCGACCCTTCTATTGATGGTCTCTAAACCCTTGAATAGAGATAAATTAATTTCTTTTCATTACATAAACTGTTTGTTATTTACCTTTTAAATGTTCTTAAATGTTAATGAATTTAACTTTAATGTTTCCCTGAAATAAAATCAACACGAAAATGTTTTTAAACGCAAAAAATTGATTGAGAACTAACAATGTTTACAAAATATTCTTAGCATTTCTGATGAAGAAGTATGTTGTATATTATACTGTTAAGTTCATAGTTTTCAATCAATTTTTAGCATTCTAAAACATTTTCGTGTTGATTTTACTTCAGTGAAACATTTAAGCTAAAATCTTCAACATTAAAGGGCATTTAAAAGGTAAATTACAAAAAGTTTACGTAATGAAAGGAAGGAAGGATTTAACTCTATTCAAGCGAAAGTAATTTAATTGGATGGTTTCGAGACCATCAATAGAAGGGTCGAGCGACTGTTAGATAGATACGATCTACCCTTTTTGTCCACTCTGCTCAGGCCAGGAAGGTCCAGCCAGCTAGCTGAATAGCTCACTGCTTGTCAATAAATATTTGAAATAACAAAAAGACTACTGCACAGAAACTAGAAAAACCCACCCATGATTGGCCCAAAACTTGCTGACGTAGGAGCAAAAGTACGGTCCCTACTTCACACCCCTGTCAATCAAATCCCAGCGACGAAACGAGTTCTCTGGGATCTTCCCCGTTAAGAGACCAATTTTTTGTGGGGCAAGCCCCCGGGCCATTGTTATGTGTCTAATCCCATACTACCAGCATGTTTAAAAATATAAAAGTACTAGTATTATTAAAAAACAAAAATATCCTGGGGAGAAAACTTGCTCCAACATGGTTCTTCGCAGTTCCAGTTCTTCTTTCCAGTACTACCCCGAGATCCAACTCCAGTGCAGTTCTCTGCCCAGCTGCTGGTTCAAGTTTTTACCACATACTAGACCTATTCCCTCTCTTGTATCTGTTCTGCTTCTCACTTTAATAAAGAAGTACCGTTTTAGTATTTTTTCACTTGAAAGTTGAAATATAATTTTAGACTACCTACTCATGTTCTTTATGATGAAACTAATAAATTAAAGCAATATTTGTGTTTCCTTAAGAAAAGTTATTAACTTTTTGAAGATACCCAAAATATTGCTTTCATTTATTGGGCCTAGTTTGTTAAAATGAACATGAGGAGGCCTAGGCCTATACTAGTACCGGTACTATAAGTGTATTTTAATTTATATCCTATATAATTTTGAAATATATACATATATATATTCGATGGTTTAGGCACGTACGAAGAATGAATCAAGATTAAAGATAGAAGCCCATTATTTAGAGAATTTGAACCCACATTGAGGGGGGGGGGGGGGGGGGGGAAGGAGAGTAAGAAGAGTTGGACGCCCAAGAGATAGATGGAGGGACCAATAAAATGGAACGTTAAAGAAAGAAATCATGGATAGAATTAATGAAGAAAGACTTTGGGAGGATAGAAAGAAATGGAGAGAACTGGTAGAAATGCCTGTCATAGAACTAGAAGACATCAAAGAAGATGAGGAGGTGCTGAGCTGGCTAGCAACCACTAAAAGTCCACAGCCCGAGAAACTGGTGATATGTCACCCCCCGACCTGACTTATGTTGGAACCGGGTGTTTGATTGTTATTATTATTTATTATCGTAACTGTTCTAATAATTTCAGTATGTGTTAATATTATTATTTAACTGTTTTCAGGGCAAGATCTACCTGTTGATCGAGAGCTCCAGCCAGTTGTATCGCAGCCTGACGCCCATCCAGCCGTGGCTATACTACCTGCTCGAGTCCTACCAGGGTCCAGAGAAAGTCGTCGGAGTGTTCCTGTCGGCTGCGTACATGGTTTCCAAGGGAGCTGACCTCGTAACTAGAGTCAAGTTGTGGAGAAACGCATTCTGGAAGCTGCTGCAGAACGTGGTAAGCAACACGGTTACTTTGGCCTCCTTTCATCTTTTTCCTTGGCACCCTCTTTTTTCTTCCATTCTTTATTTACACATTCTCTAGGGCTTAACTCTCCCGGCAATCTGGGACAACCCCTACCATAAACTTTTTTTAAAATCCAAAAAATCAGTCTTTTTTCTAGCAGTTCAACCCTTAATTCCCACCCAAAATTTTGGGTACCAACACGGCAGCACAACCACTAGTATATTCCTAATACTGTACATATCTGTCGTTAATTACTGCATTAAAATAGAAATTATCAAATCAAATATGAAATAAGGCACTTACTATTTTTTAACTTTTGTGCAGGTCTGGTTCTGAATCTGAATCGGGTTTTTGAAATAGTATCTTTAAGATTGTTGGATGAGCTCTTGCAAACCAGATTTTAATGTGCAAAGCTTGGGTTTATTCTGGAACACTGTCCTCTAATTTTCAGCCTGGAAATTGAAAGCTTCAGAAGAACAAGAGAGTACGTTTTCATAATATACCACCTGTAATATATTTTTTTCTTTCTTGTGCGAAGTTTTGGCCTCTTTAGCCGTTCTTCTGTCTTGCTATCCAATATAAGACTGCCTCCTTCTCTATCCTGCTCAGTTCATCGGGCAGGGAGTCAACAGTTGACTCCCTGCCTACTGTCAGTTCCTTACTGTCAGTCAACTGTCAGTCAATATAACTAGGGATGTCAACGATAATCGTATATCGATAATTATTGATAATATTGATTATCGTTATCGATATTATCACAATATGGGTTGCTAAATCACGATAATTATACAATATTTTTATGATAAATACTGCTCGCGATAAATTATCGAGAAACCGGATTTTTAATAGCAAATTCAGTATTCAGTAGTGTATACACATTTGTATGACTAATCAACGCTCCTAAACAATATTTTTCTCCTGAATAGTGGATTTCATGGAATTCCCAGTGTCTCAAAATGGGTTTTTCCGCTCGTGATGTATTTCACGGTACCACTCTCGCCCCGCCGCACTGATTGAGGAACAGCACTCGGTGCTCGCGCTCTCTCTCTTGCTTAATCTCAATTCGGCGTGATTATCGATGTGATTTTTCATATCGTTGGACATCCCTTATTATAACTAGCCTATAGTATTATTATAAGCATAAATAATAAAATTGCCATAAGAAATCATTTGTAAGTAGTAGTAAGTAGTGTAAGTGGCAAGAGTGAAACAATGCTGATGACACGAGATAAAGCGAAGAATGTCAGGATTCTACTAGGAGGACAGATTTTGAAGCAAGTGGAAAATTTCAAGTACGTGGGGAGTATAGTAGCATGCAATGGAAGGATTCAACCAGAGATAGGAAGAAGGACACAGCAAGCTGTTGGGTTATTCCAATCTATCCGAGATCTCATATGGAACAGAGAAGTACCAAAGAAGTGCAAGGTTACCATCTACCAGACCTACTTTGTTCCAATACTGACATATGCAGCAGAGACTTGGAATATGACAGCAGTGGAGGAGAGTCTTGTGCAGGCTGTAGATATGAAGTTTTTGAGAAGCATTGTGGGTAAGACGAGATGGGACCGAATACGGAATGAGATATCCGAGATCAAGTAGGCGTGAGGAATTTAATGGAGCGAATTGGAGAGAGAAGATTAAAGTGGTTCGGACATGTCAAGAGAATGGAAAGATCAAGATTACCGAGAAGGATGATGGAATTGGAAATTCCAGGTAGGAGACCAAGGGCAGACCACGACAACAATGGCAGAATAGTGTAAGAAAAGATGTAGAACAGCGGGAGGAGAGTGGAATGTGGTGGAAGAAGAGGAGTGGTGGCAGGACAGAAGAAGATGGAGAGGCCTATCTTCAATGCCGACCCAACGCAGAGTTGGACGTGGCAACAGATAATGATGATGAGTAGGCCTATGTAATAAATTAATAGTTGATTTCCCAAGCTGATGTACAGTAGTCCCCCGACAATTCAAACTCTTATAGTTTGAAATTCGTCAAATTTTGAACAAAAACATTGGTCCCCCAAACATCAATATAAAACTTTACATGTTATTTTATTTGGTTACTCCAAAATTCAGTATAATTCGTATTTCGAAGTCATATTGAGTCCCAAGTTTGAAATAGGATGCAATAAATCGAAGAAAGGAGTCATGTTTTTGGAACAGAGTGTAACACGTAATGCTGCGGTGTCACCCGGCGGAAATCCCCGGGCTATCTATTTATAGCTCGCGTCCATTGTCCAGCGCTTGTCTTACGAGTGTGTGTGGCTCATTGGTCTTGTTGTTAGCCTACCTGCTTCCAATGCAGTAGGTCCAGGGTTCGAATCCCGCCAAAGTCAGAAGTTTTTTAACTTCTGATATGGACTTAAGTCCATCAGTTCTTGTATTAGGTATTTGTAAACGGTGACTTTGGAGCCGTCCTAGCAACGAGGCACATAATAAATGCAATGGTGTTCTGAATCGGCCTTGTTGATTCTGGCGTTGATTTGCGGGTGTTCGCACTGTCCATACCACTGATTGCTATATTTCCCATTATAAAATATCGATCTTTGGTTGGTTATCCCTCACTCGTCGATTGCGTCGGGGCCTACAGGGTTGGCTTGGTCGCTTTGATTTACTGTCCCCCACTGAAAATCAGTTATATAACTGAGTGGGTAGACTCTAAATACAATTTATTTATTTATTTATTTATTTATTTATTTATAGATAAACACACGGCTGGAAGGTTGCCAAGGGAAGCATGCATTCACTTCCTGACGCCTCGTCGCTAGATGCACAGTGGTAGACGTGTTTGTCCCTGATCTGCTGGCCTTTGGTTTTTGATTGGAATTGTTTAAACGCCCATATTTAGCAACGGTAATTGTGGGACGAAAGGAGGGCGTAAGGATGAGGGGGGGGGGACACGGGGGGGCAGCCCTGTGCTGGTGGGAACCACAAAAAGGGTTTGGGGGGAGGGCGGGGGTTCCCCACGTCGTGTCATCTCCGTCTGTGTTGTCATTGTTGGCCGTCGGGGAGGTATAAAAGGGAAAAGGGGTCCCCGACGACGCCCAGAGCTCGGATTATTTGGGAAGAAACACCCAATAGGGGCAAACACGAAAAGGTTGCGGTTGGAATTTGATGGCCCGTAGGCTTTTGGAGAGTCCCCGACTTTGAATTAGGGGGAGACTACTGAAAGAAATTTTTTGAAATGTGGAAATGTCTATGGAGCCTTTCCCAAACCCTACTGAACACCTCCAAATTTTTAAAATTTTTTAGTTGAAAATTAGATGAAAAGATTGTTTGAAATTTGGATTTAAATTTGGCAATCAAGTGATACAAAAATAAAGTTCCCAAAGTGCTCGTCCAACCGTCTCCTAATGAAAGGTATCTGCCTAACTCGTTCTTTTTGCCCTTGTCCCCCATGCAGAACCCTAGGGGTTTGCCCCCAACAAGGACCCGCTGAGAGGGCCGGCCCAAGGGGCCCGATCTAACACCTACAGATCCGGTACTCTTGCACTCCCGGCACATTTCTGCGGGGCGTGCTGACATGGTTCGCCCGGGGAACAGATTTTGCCCTCGTGTCGCGCCAAGGTGTGACGACCCCTCTTGGAGGGACGGGTCGACCACCTACTTTCACACTGTCTAACCATAACATCCCCTGTCAACTATCGGGGATGGTGAAAAATATCGATATTTCGATATGATTCATATTGAACCTCTTATGTGATCGATATAATAACTTGTAAATTTATTTATGTGAAAACGAAAATCAATATGGTTTTTGAATGATATTTTACCAAAATTTGGCTGCAAATTCTAAAACAAAAAGGGTATAAAAAAACAGTAAAATCTTTTTTTTGGTTAGCCCTCAAGAATTTAAACTTTTATGTTGAAATAAAAAAGTTATGAATATTTTTTATCATGTAAAATAACATTTAATAACTTGGCAATCTTTTTTTTTAATTTCACGTTTTTAACCCCCCATAATAAAATGTAATATAAATTATTCCGCTGCAAAAATCGATGTCAAAGGGAGAATTTTTGGGGCCGTCCCTAGTAAAAAATCCTCTCACCCCTGCTTTTGCTTCAAAATTCCTTTCTGGAGGTTTAACGTTTTTGGGGGGATACAAACAAGGGTACGCAAAGGAACTACTACATATGTTTTACTGTAGTAATTGGGGGAGATAGGATCCAACCTTACCTTTCTTACAATGATGGTGGCTGCTGAATTTCTTAATAATGAGACGTCAAAAATAAATACAAAAACAGAAAAAAAAAGGACGTTTCAAACTTTCGACCTAGGTCTTGTCATAGAAGAAAAAGATGTAGTCGTTAACTTGCAAGAATTTTTTTAAAACACATTAGGACGGGGCGTTTCATTTTTATTTTGAGTCGAGTCCCGATTCCGAACCTATAAATTCTTAATTTCAAATCCGGTCGAGTCCAATTTAGGTCTTAAGTGGCCCAAATTTTGGTTTGGCCTTAATCAGCACACAAAGAATTAAAATAGTACGGTAGTAAATCTTCTACAAGCCAAGTTAAAATAATTATTTTACTCTTCTACGTTTAGAACTGAAACCCGTCTAGGGTTTGTGCCCGCCTAGCTTCCCCTTTTAGATGTCGTACTGTTAAATGGCGGGGTTTGACTATTTAAGTGAACTGTGACTGTGAGGAACTCGATCAAAAGCTACATTACCGCAAATTTAGAATCAAATTTTGAGTCCCAAAATACTCGACTCAACTCAAAATTATAGGTATTACCCCGCGAAAAATTATAAAAGTATCGAGTCCAATGAAAAAAATACTCCATAAGGGGGCGATAAACCCCTTTTGCACTTGTTATTTTCTATGTACAGTATCGGCAACAAATGAACATTTAGCAGCCCATAGGTTACCATTTTGGGGGATTCCGGGTGAAAATATGTAGGGTATAAAGTTTTTTTGTCCCACTTGTGCATTTAAAATGTTGGTTGCTGAAGAAATAGGAAGCTATAAAAAAATTATTAATTTTATACTATATTAATTACTTATTATTCTTTCTTATCTTTTGTCAGTTTAGGGGGATTAGGGGGAATAATTTTTTGTCTAATCACCATTATGGAAATTTAATTGAATTAGTCAAGTTTATAAAGAATTATACAACAAAACCAAAATTACTAGGAACATATTGTGACTTTAACAGTATTAACATTCATTTAAAGTTTTTTAAATAATTTAGAAAAAATGGTTTATGACAAAAACCCAACGCTATTGTTAAAAAATTGAGATGAAATTGATTGATTGAAAAAAATTTAAATGCGGGAACCTGGGGTTTGAATCCTGGTTGGGGCGGGCTTTTTTAATTTTGTTTGTTAAAAAAATAATAAAATTGGGGACAAAGTGGTTCGATGGAATACCTTTGTTGGTAGACTGGGGAAAAGACCTGGTGAGTGGTGACTCCCCTCTTTCTTACTCAAACCAGAGGAAAAATCTGTACTAAAAAATTTATTTAATCATTATTAAAATCCATTGTAACTATACTATTTTAACATACTATTGTATTTTTAATAAAACTCAAGTACGAGTTCCATTAAAAAATGGCTTTCTTTTGTTTTCCCTACCCGTAAACACAACTGAAGAACAAGGTTCTCATGGTAAAAATTTCACCCGTTTAGCCAATATCACTTTGTAAATCCCCTAATCCAGCTCAGCCGACGACATATGCTTGTCTCGTACCTACCGAAAAAGATGATGGCTTAGCCATGTTGCAACATGTTGCAGACATTTCTTTTTGTGAGGCCTAGATACTATGTTACGGAGGCGGATTCTTTGGATCCACTGCCAGTTAAAGAGTGACTAGCTGAGCCAATGTCTGAGCAGATGCTCCCTCTAGTCAAAGATGTTGTGAAATAGGAGAATCTTAAGGCCGGTGCACATAACTTCCTAAGGTTTAAGGTTTATGGTTTAACGAAGTTGAAACATGCCCAAAGCGTTATCGCGTTCACATGATTTTCTAAGGTTTAAGGTTTAGGGTCTAAGGTTTAACAAGTTAAAAATATTTCATCTAAGACACTAAAACACTAATCCCAGCCAATGGGAAGCGAGCTCTCATAAATCTGGCCAATGGTAGCGCGCGTACTAGAAACGTTATAGAAAAACATTTCTTAGACCATAAATCTAAAACCTTCCGAAAGTATGTACACCGGGCTTTACCAATGCCTCTGTAATAATATGAGTAGGGCCTATTTTGCCTTGGTTCTCCACATAACAAAGGCCCAGTCTGCAATGAACCATTTTTGCTAGTGTTTGTTCAAACGAGGAACATCTTTTTGTAGGCCTCGATAGCATTGAGTTAGGGTTCTCTTTGAAGTGTTTGTTGTCTTAGACCACACAATGTATTTATGGACTTACGTAACTCATATGTTCCATCCATCAGTAATACATTAAATCAGTTGTTTACATGGGTATAGGTGAGGCCTAATTGGCTAGGACATTGTATAGGTAGGCCCGAAAGGACTATGTACTCTCTCTGGCACTGTGCAGAATAATGGAGCTGTAAACTTCTTGTTGTAAGATAATGGCCATAATAAAATTAATTTTTTATTGCTCATGAAAGCACATTAAATTAATTTATTAGCTGTGGTCTATGGTACCTGTATAATGTAGTATGACGACAAGAGGATGAGGAAGATGTATCACATGTATGAAGTAAATTACCTCATGTGTAACTTTCTGTGCCCTCTGTCTACATTGCATTAAATATTTTACAATTAATTTCAATTATCTAGTATGTTCATGTTATCTATTATTATTTTATTTTTGTAGTTTAATGTTTGGAGAAAGTGACAGAACAACTACCTACTTACCTAGTAGCATATAGTAATAAATAATACTAGAAGCATCAAGCACCAATACTTACCTAGTTAACATGTCACAAAACTGACAAAAGGCAAGGCATCTATAAAGTTATGGCTCCCTGTGGCGTGAACAATATGATCTAGTTCATGCAAGAAATGAAATAATATCTTCCCCATTTTTTAGGGACAGGAAAACGTTCTAAATTTTGCAATAGAACAAAACTTTTTTCAAAGTTATTTGTTTTGAGCAACATCTAGGAGGCAGTGGTTTTGAATTAAAAATAAATCTTCTTTTTTTTCTTGTGCAAAGTTGGCCTCTTTAGCCATTCTTCTGTCTTGCTATCCATCTCAGTTCATCGGGCAGGGAGTCAATGTCACTCTTGAGGGCAGCGCATCTAAAGAGATGCGCTCCGTCTTGGTCTTCTAAATTACAAAGTTTACAGGTGGCCGGTTCGTTGGTAATGTTAAAACGGTGCAGGTGGTGTTGCAAGACGTCGTGACCGGTTGCAAGCCGGAAATGGGCGGTGGCCGTCTTTCTCGAACAGTCTTTGTCTGGCCCTTTCTTGATCTCAATCCACCAGTTCTTTAGTCGTGAAGTCTCTTCTGTGGTGTTCATAAAGATCTTTTTTGTGGTTGATTTGATCTTAGTTTTGACATTTTTGAAGGAGAGAGGCGCTGCTGGTGGTTGCGGTGCTTTTGTGGCACTTTTTGCCATCTCTAATACTAAATACATGGACCCACAAGATAAATTCATATTTAGAGTCTACCCACTCAGTCACATAACTGATTTTCAGTGGGGACAAAAAATTCAATACTGATCAAGCCAATCCTGTAGGCACCGACACCATCGATGAGCAAACAATTACCAATAGAGAAAGGTTTATTTAAAAATAACCACCCATCAATCGAGCTGGATACGATTCCATCCGCAATTTCTTTATGTCACTTAACTCCAACTCGTAACCCCAGATGTCACTTTAATGTAAGGAGAAGAAGAACCACCATCATGTAGTATTTTATTTTCAGCGCTCATGTAAACTGCGATATCACAACTTATATTTATATATTATTCATTTCTTGTGTTTAAGATAATAAATCAACAATTTGACATTTCACGATCAGTCAATCACATACACTTGAAGATTTCCCACTATTCCTGACAGAAAAATTCGCTGTTGACCAGAGGCATAGGAACTCTTTTTCGAGTGAAGGGGAGGATAAGTTTTTTTGCTTCCACATACTAAAACCTGAATGGCTTGTATACTGAGTGCAATTAGATTTTCAATTGTAGCCGTGGTGATGTACGGCGTGAGTGGATGTCTTAACATTCTGAAGTGAGGGTGAACTCCCTACGCACCTGGTGTTGACTTTATGAGTCGCGCAAGTCACGGATTAATTCCGACAATCGGAAACGAGACTCGAGTCTACCAAAAGTTGTGCAATTGTTTCTTTATGGACGGAATCAGATTTGTCGAAACACTCAAAACCACGCGGAAGTTGAATCCCGTCGAGTCTCGCCCCCCAGAACTAAACTAAACAATAATATTTAATATTTTGTGTGGCTCGTTGGTCTTGTTGTTAGCGTATCTGCTTCCAATGCAGAAGGTCCAGGGTTCGATTCCCGCTAAAGTCAGAAGTTTTTTAACTTCTGATTTGGACTTAAGTCCATCAGTTCTTGTCTTAGGAGTTTGTAAACGGTGACTTTGGAGCCGTCCTAGCAACGAAGCACATAATAAATTTCAGAGTTGTTCTGAATCGGCCTTGTTGATTCTGGCGTTGATGTCGCGGGTGTTCGCACTGTCCATACCACTGATTGCTATATTTCCTATTAAAAATATCGATCTTTGGTTGGTTATCGCTCACGGTCGTCGATTGCGTCGGGGCCTGTAGGTTGGCTTGGTCGCTTTGATTTAAAGTCCCCACTGAAAATCAGTTATATAACTGAGTGGGCAGACTCTAAATAAATTTATTTATTTATTTATTTATGATTTTTTTTGCTGCAGATTTAAGCCATAGTTTACGACATGTCTACTAAAGATTATACACACATGTATTACATACAGCACATGAGTTGACATGTCCGGAGATTGTACGGACATCATCAATGGTGGGTTGCCATCAGTCACCCACCCATAGAGAAATGGCACCCACCAAAATGCACAAAATGAACAAGCATATTATGCGAAAGAATTTGTCTGAAACTCTTTGCTTTGTGTGCAATATTGAGGGCACTGGTGATTCTCAAAATCTTACATTTTGTTTTTAAAACAAAAACATTACTATGCCATTGTTCCAATGAATTACACTTTGGTTTGAGAAGGTGGTTGATAACAAAATAGGTAAGCAGCTTTCAGAATACCGGTAAGTGAAGAATACAAAACATTGATTGCATTATTTATCATCAATTTTCAAGATATGTTTCACCCAGGAAATTAAAGTAGGCCTACCTATTATTTTATTTACCTAGCTTGTAGGATTTTAAGCAATCCAGTGCCTAGTACAGAGTACTAATAATCTGGTCAAAGTGTGTTGTTTCGCGTGTGATTTGGTGTGAATTACTGTGACAGTAACAAAAATCATAAAATGGCAAGTTTGAAGGTTTATGACATATCACAATGATGTTTGGTTTTGGTTTGTGAATGGTAATGTTAATGTTACATGTACAGACTAGGATGGGTGATTTTTTGATTGTACATCAACACTGAGATGAAAGTTCGATATCAGGGATGAGAGTTGTCATCGGTCGGAAGATGTGGACGCACCCGCGCTTTCTTGGTAAGAGGACCGATGTTGAGTGCTTGAGAGTGGCGTTTGTGGGCGAATTTATAATATTCTGCTAAGCAATGTATTGAATTAGGGCGCGGAATAGAGGATTTTCGGATTTGTGAAGCGACTCGAAGAAATTTAATATTTATATGTAGTTGGCTTAGGTATTCACCCACCTTGGCGGTGTGAAGCTCCGACATGCGTGTAGAATAAGGTACACCCGCTATCAAACGAAGTACCTTGTTTTGAAGGACCTGCAGTCTTTGAATGTGGGACTCTGCACATTGCGACCCAGACCGGCGAAGCATACGTCATGGAAGGTCGAATGACAGTTCCACCAAGCGTTCTCCCCCTGCCTTACAATGACAAGTTATAATTTTAATTGCTTTTTGAATTGTTGGTTGATTATTTATATAGGCCTATTGGCTATTAACTTGTGTTGGTTTACTGTCCCCCACTGAAAATCAGTTACATGACTGAGTGGGTAGACTCTAAATACAAATGTATTTATTTATTTGTTTTCTATTCATTAGAAGGTAGCCTACCTATGTTTTATTTTTTCAAGTCTTAACATGTTTGCGCTAAATGGCATAAAATGCTGTACTATGCATCTTTCGAAAAAAATAAATCTCAGTCAATTCAGGACACTAGCCCTACCGGACCTACACACATAGCAATCCATATGCTTCACAGGACTCACTGGACTGGTTAATCACTACGTTCATATCTGCCATGGGCTATCTCTATAGATAATAATACGGTACACTTTTCATACCTATGCTCGCATGCAAGTTTTGGTGGGCTCACCACCGTAAATAGGGCCTAAGTAAAATAAAAATAAATTTGTATTTAAAGTCTACCCACTCGTCACATAACCGATTTTCAGTTATATTATAATAAAAGATGTAATGTTCTTTCCATACAAAAAAGGGCCTACCATAAAGTCAAAATTGATCTCGAGCAAATTATAATACTGCACACATTCTAATAGTTTGCCTGAGGCACGGGCCTACGTCTATTAACAATAATAGGTAAGGTGACCATATTTCGAAAGTTACAAACCAGGACAACTTAAGTGTAAGTATAGGCCCCTATGTACTTTGTACCCCATGGACCATTTTGGGGTCTGGGGCCGAGTCCCAGCCTTTGGAAGCGATTTTTTCGAGATATATTTGCGTCAATGCACAGAAACAGCTTTCCGACACGAGAATATGAATTAAAAAAATGGTTTTAATGTGTTCATTTTTGGAGTCATAAAATTTTTTATTTAGTGGTTTAAAAATGATAGTACAAAATAAAATACAAGCACTCGCCAGAAAATAATGCGTGTAATGTTATGATGAGGGCATCATACTAATGAAGTCCCAATCAATAATAATAAAAATAATTGAAAATGCATTGAATATTGTATAATAGGGATACATGATTTAACTTTTAATTCATTTTGTCTCTACAACAAAATGATTAGTTATACCGTATAAACGTATTCAGTTGCATGATTAATACATTTTGATTTTTCAGTATCTTAAAAAATGCGAATAATGACTGGAAAATTAGGGGTGTGCAAGACCTGATTTTTTAATTCGAGTTGAGTACGAGTACTGAAAATATACATCCAGTATCGAGTCTAATTCGAATCCAAGTACTTCGTCTTTTTTAAATTTCATTATTACTATTTGACTTTTTTTTAACAATTATGTTTAATATTAATTTTATTTATTGATATGTCTAAATGTTGGCTCCAAAAGTGAGAGTAACATCTAATTGATTTAAAATGTAATCTCTTTCTAGATCATTTTTATGATCAAGCACAAATGTTATTAGGGCTAGGCTATGACATATAATTCTGAAGAAAGTGGTTTTACATGAAAATGTTGATACAAACATTATAGTGACTTATTAGTTATTTTTATTATTTGTACCCAAAAACGTTCAGAACTTCCAAAAAGAACACAAATTTGTATCAAAAGTCTGAGGTTATGGATATTCAGGGTGGGTAAGAATGCCAAGAATAGATAATGATTTTTTCGTTTTCACACTCGCCCGCGACCCGGCACCTCCACCATTTCTACGAATTCTGGCGAATTTGCTAACGGCTAACCGGCACCTCCACCAAGCATGAATAATACTTGCACACCCCTAGAGAAAATTAATTATCTTCTTGGAAATGGAAGAACTATTTCAATGTTTTAACTGTTATTATTTATCAGACGAGTGTATTTTTTTCATGAAAAACATTATCCTTTCACACGGTACAGTTGACAGAATACCAGGGACACTTCCCCTCCAAAATTGCAAACCGGTACAATATGTCATTTTAATGAGTCTCTCGGGACACCGGTATAAGTGAAGTGTTCTGAAAACGGTACTGTACTGGTCAAACCGGTACGTCTGGTCACCTTAATAATAGGAAGACCCTTAAAATATAACTTAACTATTTTTTTTGCATTATCCATGAATAAAACCTCTCATATCTGCAACTATATTCAAGATTGTGGTTTTCTTTTAATATGGCAATATATAAAAGATGTTCCTACTTTCTACTTTTTCTTTCTTTAATTCTTCTACGTTGGCCTACATTGTGGTGAAAATTTGCCAGGCGTTGCGCCCATACAAAGTCCAGTTTGCAGTATGCCTACTTGACAAATCTATTAACTTTTGTACCGGTAGGGACCTACGCCTAGAACCGCCTGTACCGTTAGGCAAAGGCAAAATGTAGCCCTAAGGACTAGGTCTATTTCTTAACTGGTAGGTCTAAGGAACATACTATGAGTGAGTAGGGATTGTAGGTTAAAGCGTGAGATGGACGATCAACATGGTTGCCCAACTTTGTTGCTATGAAGCTGGTATGCATTTGGTAACGTGCATATTGCCGGTTAGTCGGTTACCCGACACTGTTAACAAAGCCCGAGAAACATTGTCAACATCTTCAACAATCTTATGTTTTATTGCTCAATTATCAAGGCTAACAATCAAGTTGTGCAATATGAGTCGGGCAACATTGTTCATTATCTATTGTGTGCTTTAGGGAGGCACTTGTGAATAAATTCTAAAATTTGCTTTTAGTCCCAGGTAGGCTAGTTACTTTTATTAATATTTAGTATTTATTTACATAGGGAGACAGGAGGCCTTTAAGTCTAAATGGACTTACATACATACTATTTAGGTAATTTGTTATATTATTTATTATTATTATTAATTTTTTATTTGGACTTTTCTCAAGCCAACCTAACATTTGATAGGAAGCAAGTCGCTGGCTTTGTAACGACGTAGGCCTTTGCTGCTCCAACCCTTTAGTTTAAACATTTGGAATCCATTTCTATCTTCCACACCAGCATTTAGTATAACCAGCATAAAATGCCTACAATGATGTGAATAACACAAAAAGTGAAGAGTTTAGCTACCTGTTGCCTGGGCTTACTATAGTGAGTCTGTCATTATTAGAGACCTGTTGACAGATTTTTTAAAGTGCATTTGCATGTTTTGATGTAGGCCTATGCTATGCAACAGTGGAAAATTGTATATGTAGGCCCTGTGTTTCATGACCTTGCTAATGCAATACTAAAAATGCAAACTTGTGAGGGAATGTTTAGGTAGCTATTATTTTATTTGGTATCCGTATCGGTATGTTACGGAATATTTGGAGACTTTTCAGGATAATTTTTTATGAATATTTTTGTATTTTGTGAAAATGCAAGGAATATATTGCTAAAAATTTACTTCTTACCACTTCTTGCACAACTTAAAATGTCCCAGTTCATTAAATATCCACTTTGCCTACAATAGTTGTGTTCATTTTATGAAGCAGGTTTAATGCCGAATATTCTTGGTTTTAGCTTTGGGTCATGTGTTAGGTACTATGTATTTTGTAACTCGTGGCTTCAATGCAACAGCATCAGTGCTGCAATCCTTCTTAACTTAAACCAACTACATACATACTAACAAATGTTTAGGGCTACTGGTACAAATTGAAAGTGAAATGTTGAAAAAATAAATAAAATGGTATGCCATCCCGTCATACACCTATTTTTTTTTAAATACATATTCTCATTAATGGTAAAGTAGATCTTATACCTACTAGATCTAAACATAACAAAGGTATGAATAAAATTCATGGATAGGCTTACTAGTAAGCCTAAGTATCATGAACATAAACATGCAAAAACGGTGTGTACAGAGTGGTAAATAAATATTAGCAACAGTATGCTGCGTATTAACTGCTAAAAATGGAAAACCATTATGCGATATGCCTTTCTTTAAACATTGCTTTAACCTGAAAAAGTAATATTAGTTTCCAGAGGTTGATAAAGAAACAAAGGTACCCTAGGTCTAATGGTCCAGGAGAGCATCTCATGCCTAAATCTACCACAACACCTTGTGAAATTATGATTTATTTGGTCTCATAAATAATAAGTATTAATTGAATCTTAAACAACAATATAATAAGTGTTAATGTATTTATTGGATGAGCGTAGCGAGCGAAGCAAAAATTCCATTTCACTACACTGGAGAAAAAAATACGGAATGTTTTTTTTTTTTTTCTTCTTTTTTTTCTTTCTTTTTTGTGTATTTTTGTCTGTTTGTTAGCACGATTCCGACTAAACCGATACTCCGATTGCGATGAAATTTTATTGAGACCTTCGAAATCTCTGAACTTAGAACTGACACGTTTTTGAGCGCAATCGAAAAAAATTTCTCATAAAAATCGCAATTTACGATTTTTTTTCGATTTGAAAAAATTTCTTCGATTTATAATACCTACACGCTTTGTCCGATTGTAATGATTTTTTCACAGGACCTTTATTTTATGAATTTATATATTCGTGGAAAATTTAAGCGCAATCGAAAAATTATTCTCATGAAAATCGCAATTTTAAACGGGGTTTTTCTTTTTTAAACAATTCTTTGACTTATAACACCTACATTGCTTTATCCGATTGTAATGATTTTTTAACAGAACCTTAATTTTATGAATCGATATATTCGTGTGAATTTGAGCACAATCAAATAATTATTTCTTATGAAAATCGAAATTTTACGATTTTTTTCTTTTTAAAATACGATTAATTAAAAAAATTAAAAATTAAAGTTTATTTTTATTTATTTTAAATATTAAAAAAAAATCTTCAACTTAGTAGCCTAATATTTTTTCACAGAACAGAAAATCCGCATAACACTGGCAGCTCAATGCACCAATTACGCTCATCCAACAACGCGGCGGACTTAAGCGTTTTCCTAGTTAGTATTAGCCTAGGTACTCTTTACATATCACTTGTGAAACACCTGCCACTGACACTGTCAGCCATGTTTTGCTATCATGGTTAACCCGTTAGCCTAACATTAATATAGGTAAACCCTTGTTTTGCCATGAAATAATATTTAAAATCAAAATTATAGGGGAAAAAACTAAATTCAAAATTTTCTTCCCATTTTCTATCGGATGTTATACCACATTGACATTTAAGCTCCCACCGCATTTTTTTGCCTCCCCCCCCCAACCACCATAGCATTTCGTGAATTTTTTCAGATTTCATCAGACATTATGGAAATAAGCCTCCATTACCCCTCCCCCCCAAAAAAAAACATGCTCATTGGAACTCCACCCCACACATTTTTATCATTCCAAAAAAAATTAACAGAATATGAAAATTATTTCCCCCGCTGGTAGTTTTGTCGGATCCTTTCCAACCTTGACATCACCAACACCTTAAAGACTTAACCCCACTCCTTGCCCAACTACCCCACCCCCCTCCCCCCAAAATATTCTTTACCTTTTAGGTCAGTTGTTTGGATTTTATCAGATATTGACATTTAGCCACCTACGACCCCCTACCAAAGTCACTTCTCCCCCCCCATCTCCCAACCCCCCCCCTCCCTCCCCCAACTGTCCAATTTATCATGTTTTTGTTGTGTGTATTGGTAATTTCATCAATTCTAATCCAATCTTGACATTTTTCTCTCCCTCTCCCCCCCCCCCCCCCTATTCCCCAGGATCACTTCCCCCCAAACGTTTTCTGAAAAATAAATCCCCCAAATTTTTAATATTAAAAAAAAACAGAATAATTATTCAAAATTTGATTCCCCTCCCGTCATTGTTTCACATGCTATCCGCTATTGACATAGCTACACCCCCTACACCCCCTGATGCCTGTCTGGCAGACGTGGTAGTATGGTTAGTGGTTAAGAGGTGGCATTTTATTTGAAAATTTGTAAATCTTCAACTAATTATAACTATAATGTGACACTAATTAATTGAAAAATTGCCTTGAATGCCAAGAAGAGGCAGTTGACCATTTGTGAGTAGGGTCTACTAGTTTATTGAAAATTCCAGCAGGACCTACAGCCTTCCTACGTAGGATGAAAGTAACGCCCCCCATACCTACCAGTAACTTAAGAATAAAGTTAAGTACCGGTACTTCTACCGGTATTGTTTATCACAGACAGACAGGCAGGCCACTATAGTGCATGCTAAACAAGCTATTCTATGGAACCACTCTAGAGTTAGTCGTCTTTGGCTATGTATTCAAACTGTTGCCATGTGTGTTGAATTTTGATGTGGAGATCAAGTTTTGAAACAAAACATAAAACCATTTTGGTCATTATGTTACGAAACGTAGTCTCAGAATATCCATTTATATTTTTATCAAGAAGCCAGTTGTTTTAAATGAAAACGTAAATTCGAAAAAACAAAACGGTAAATTTTTGTCGTCTCAAGTCAAAACGCCTAGTATTTGCAACCTACAAAAAAAATTGTTGTAGGTAGGTAGCATTTCTTAACAATTTCATACACGGCCTTCTTCATCATCCATTTTACATTAAAAGGTTCTTTTAGAAGTAGGAATTGAATAATACTTTGTTCTCATTGGTCCATTATTCATAATGACAGAAAATTTAAAATTTTAGGCCCATGGCCCAAACGGCAACGTCAGTGCAAAGATTCAAAAGCACTACCAACTGAATAGGATTATAGGATACACGTTTAATAAATAAATAAAATCTGACATATTGGCTAATGGTTTGGGTGAATGTATCTAAGCTGGGGCCCCAGGATCGGATTAGACGTCACTTTCAGTTAGCTAACCCGGACCTGCCATATGAAATATAAATATGAGTCCAGATTTTACCAAAATGTTAGAAAGTTTGCCTCGATTATATCATCTACGGAAATCCTCCATAAACAGAATTAGGTACCTACAACTTTCTTAGTGCCGGATTTCTTGTGAAACAAATGGATGACTTCACAGTTTGTTAAACATAGGGTTGCCATTAGCCAACCTTCCTGTATTTTGGGGCTTGTGCCACTACTCAGTACTGTATCAAAAAGTTATTGTTGCTAACAATTGGAAAACCAGCTGTTATTGTGGCACACTGGTAATCCTACATGGATTTCAACCACTGTAGGGTCTAAAGTCTAAACAACCTACCAGTAGCTTATAGTCTAGTCTCTGGTATAAGTTAAGTACGGTTTCTACTACCGAGAGGCATAATCCTTTTGTTACACTATTTGCTTTGTTTAACAGACAGTGTAGCCTGGAAGAAGTCTCCGTCTCCTTTTGTGGCTTGACGGTTTATTTCGCGATGCCGGTCTCGGCTAACGATTTCCTCCAAAACCTCCCCATCTCCTTTAATAAGCCTGCAACAGAAAGAGAAACCAATTTTTAGGTACCTAGGCCTGTAAGTACCGGTATGTCCAGGGTATGGAAAGTTAATGTGCAAAAGAAACTTGTTAAAAGTGAAGTTGATTGGTTTGAAAAGTAATTGGTTAAGGCTAAAGAGCTAAGCTATAGTAATGTAACCAATTTTAAAATTGTTGTATTGCTGTGCCCGCATTCAATCAACAATTGGATTGCCTTCAATCATCAATCATCATGCATCTAGCTGCCATATAGAGACATGCCTCCCTTAAAAGAAAAAAGAAAAACTTGCAAAAATTTATAACATTGTTTTGTACCAATTTAACGAAGGCCTAATTTAATTGTAACAGAAAAGTTCAGTCATTTTATTTTAATTATCTCGGGAAGTTGAAAAGTGTACCTACAGGTAAAGTAGGGTAGGCCTATGGTAGGCCTAATAAATGTATTTTTAATACCTATCTATTTTGTTGGAAAGTCAGTAGAACTACAAATCAAATAACAATCCGGTATCATTCAACACTTTCAGTTAAAGCAAATTGTCAACACTCTTGTCCGAAATTTTTCCTGCAAGCGGAGATAGTCACAAGAAGCAATGTTTTCGTAACTAACAATAGTAGGCCCTACAGTGCAGTCTAATAAAAACGTGCAGAGTACCTAGTTAACATAAATAAGTTAGACCCTAAAGTGTTACTTTAAATTAAAAGTTATCAAGAATGAATAAATGAGCTGCTCAAAAAGTTACCAAAAAGTATTGCGTTAATGGTAGTAACACCCAACTAGCCTATTTGACAAAAATTTGAATATCACTTCACCTGTGTCTGCCTGTTTCCTCATCGAAGACCCGACGTATGACACTCTGACGTTTCTCCCATTCTTCTTTTGTCATCGGTGCCATGGCTTTGGCTCGATCCGTTAACAATTGTCCGGTGTCTCTGTGCTCGATACAGCTGGCATCTCAACAAACAATTAATTTTATATCTGGTCCTATCGACAGTCTCTCTTTCTTTCGCTTAAGTTTCCTTTTGGCTTTTTTCTCCTTCTTGCGGCGTTTTCTTGTCTTTGTGACGTTTCTTTTCTTTGCGGGATTTCTTTTTAGTGTCTACGGAACTACTACTGCCCGACGAGCTACTATCGGATGTAGAGCCTGATGAAGACGACTCTCTTTTAACTCGTTTCTTATTCTTAAGTTTTCGGCGCTTCTTATGACTCGAAGAGCTGGGCTTCTCTCTGACGAAACTACTAGATCGAGACGTATTTGATGAACCCAAAGAGGTGTCACGTTTTGATTTCTTGCACCACCTGTTGAGTGTGATTTATCGGTACTTCTGCTCTTTTCTTCCCGTCTTATCCGCTGC